>ML996341.1:0-34288 GCA_010093805.1 Polyplosphaeria fusca | reverse complement strand
GGGGGGTAATGGCGTTCTAGGTCTGGGGGACACTGGGATTCGACGGCTTCACGGTTCGACACATCATGACGGATGTCTCGATGGTTCTTCGCGGGTCTGGATGGCTGAGTGGTGCTGAGCTATCCTAGGCCATCGGCATAATTTCAAGGGAGGTGCATGAGGATGGAAATGAGACTCAAGCACTGATAGTCGGTACGTCATTCATACGATGCTCCATCGCTGTCGCCCATCTCACCAGTTTGCTTCATGCATATGGATAAACAAAGATACCCTTTAATGACGATGAAATCGCCGTTATTCATAACTCCCTCGACCGTCCTGATACCCTTCTTTTAGCCAGATGCGTAGTTACGTGGTCGTGCTTCACGAGATGCAGAAGGACAATTGGCCCTATCACCAAAGACGAGAGCATCATGCCACAGAAGAAAACGCGCCATGCGCAGAAAAACGACCAAGGCGATGGAATTTTGTTGTAATGCGTACAGAACACCTACATGCGAGCGCAGGGATGCAGAGAAGCTTGGGGAGCTTAACGCCTTCAGGCCAGGAATCGATCGACTGCTTTGACGACTCCGCAGACGCAGGCCGCTCGAAAGAAGTCACAACATACACGCGATCTAGGAAATAGCGGCACCAAGATTCTCATTTTGTACATAAGCCCTTTCGAATCCGACTCTAGGGTTGACTTGGTGCGCGTGTCCGTGAAGGTAAATCGTCCCCGATATTCCCAAGAACATTGCCACATATCTAGGGCAAACCGACAACCTGGAAAGCTACGTACAGCATGCTCGTGAGTCCTTTGATGAAGCCGCACGTACATGATCAAAGTCTACGTTGCCCGACAGTTCTGACCACTGTATCATCCTGCAAAGAGGTAAGTTCATACAGACCAAACCCTATCGCGATTCGATATACGAGGAACTCCCCTGGACCCTCCACGGTATAAATTTCGAAGTTTGATTTGTAACTGCCAATGCCGAGCTCTCCCGGGGTGCCGGTGGGGAAGATATTGGCCCCGACATTCAGTTCTTGAGTGCTGGCTCTCAAGACAGAAACAGTTACAGGGAACTAAATCACGTTAGTAATCGCGCATAAGATAGTCTATAGGAAGGGTAGGTAGACATACTTCGAGATCTTCTTCTCCATCGATGTGTACTGAAATGAGATGTTCGTCCACGAAAATGGTGTCCTTGTTATCGCTTGCTTCGTCGTATTTGCCTTCGACAGACGAAATAGTGCTGATGAACAAATTGGCGATGCCATCGTCGGGGTACGTGAACTCAAAGTCAATGCTGAGCCCACAGTTGAGAGAACTGGGCGAGGTGTTGGTGTTGTAGACGAAGCTGTCAAAGTCCACGTAGGTGTTGAGTGCCTTGCCCAGCTCAATGGGTTGAGTTTTGTAGGTCCCGGCAGGACATCCGTTGCCCTCGAGAACGCTGAAGGAAGTGATGGTGCCGTTCACTTCGGTACCGGGGAATGGGGGAGGATCATCTTGACGGCGGGAGATGGAGCGTGCCTGCGCGAGGGCAGCGAGGAGGAAGAGAGCATTGAGAAGCATTGTGGATAGCGGCTTGGTGCTAATGTGTTGAAGTCTGTTGGACTGAATTGATGCTGATGTTCTGAGGTTTGTCGGACTGGATTGATGCTCTCATTCATTCCTCCTCTGACCTTTTTAAATTCTTGTCGAAGTCTGGCTTGTCAAAGATAGAACTTCGAGCCTTTTACCTAAAGAGGTCATTAAGCGAACAAACTGTGCGAAAGTGGACATAGGCTTGTGAAAATCACACGCCAAGAGACGAGCTGCCCGTAAGGTCGTAAAAGGAATCGAAGCTGCGTAATGGCCTACGTACGCCTGCAAAGATTGTGAGTTTTGAATACGAGTTCAAGGAACATTTCTTGGCGTTCGAATTGTTTGAGATGTTTGAGTAGCCACAATTTACTTGTATCAAGTGTAAACTATTGGCCTGTACGGAATACCAAGTTTCAACTACGAGTGCGAGGCCTGGCAATAGACGTTGATGAGATGTTGTGTAAGGAAGCGTTATCTTGTTCTATTCACTTGAAGCGGGTCGAAAAAAGCTAACCGAGTTTGATGGATGGTAAAATACCAAGAAAGTAGTGCTGACGCTGCTACCTCATCCGTACTAAGCAACTTCCCTCCTGGGTCAACACCGTATGCACTGACCAAGAAGCCATGTCACGACGAGGTCATCAACTTCGACCTATGGAGAACATGTTCTCTGAGACAGGGATAGAGAGAGCAAATTTTTAGAATGGTGAATCGATCAATCTCCACGTACGAGGCTTTTTGGAGAGCCATGATTTGCGATCTGGCCGAGACGGAGCTTCCACGAACATTTCGCCAAACGCTTTTGCAGATGCTTGGGAATCGTGTATGAAGCGCCTGTCAACATGGACGGCTTCGTCACTTCGCAAGGAATGACGTGGCGCTTTTCGCAGTGCAGCATGTCGAATGATCCTTCTGCCATCAACGTGTCGTAGGTACGCTCGGTTACTCGTTGAGCTTAATGCATCTTCTCTTCTTGGAACCAACTCCCACGCATTCCGCTTTGCCTTACTACGACATTGAAGTAAGCCGTTATGCTGTCGCTGTCGAGTATAAAAATGCCTCTGGGAGAGGAAAGGATGTAATCTTACTTTCCGGAATTGGCAAGCACTGAAGGTCTAAATCTGAGATTGAATTTTTGTTTGCACCAGTAGGCAGCTAATTGACGATCTTATCGTACCTTGGGTGGCAGACTTGCCCCAGTACTTGAGGAAGCTGCGCTTGGAAATTTCATCTGTATGTTTTAAAGCTTAGAGATGATGTGTATTTTGCAATTTTGGGACAATGATGCGTGTGCAGTGATTGTTATTTCGCCTCTAATCGTAGTAAAGAACCCACTACATCAAATTTCGGTTTGTCTTAGCGATATCTCCACGCATTTTCGCACTGATCCCAAAGGCTACTGCTCGCATCTGCCTATATATCGTGCTCGAACTCATATACGCCGATGGGTTTCTTAACTTGGAAGTCATTGATGTATCGCGATTGGGCCCACTCTTGTACCTGTGAATAATTACGGCACTTCTTCTGGCTTTTTCATGTCAGCATAACCATCAGCGCTGTGTTACGGCTGTACTTACACGCCGAAGTCTGCATACGGCGATGAACGATTCTTGATCCAAACGTAGGTGAGGATTCCGGTATCGCTATCACACATCAACTACATGGTCAATTAGCAACCTCACCAACAATATAATTGATCCCGATGGCTTACCTTTTGGCGTAGATTATCAATGCAGTGATCTGGTCTTTGTTAATCTTGAATCTTCATCGAAAACCGCGACCAAGTGGATATACCAAGATGGATTCGTAAAGTCTCGTCACTGTCGTAGAAGATGATCGACTTGTTTCGATAATAGTCTCGATAACTCCATTCTCTTATGAGCTGTACACAGTGCAGCTGATGAGTCACTTCCAGTGAAGCCATGTACCCGCCACCTATTGAATCTGGGAGCTCAATAGAATGTTCAGATGCATTCGCTGCCTGCAGAGTCTCTTGAGATATGCTGAAAAATCCTCCTCCCCAAGTCGTTAGTAAAACTTTTACAAAGGTTCTTAGTTTTCATACCTCCGTGATTTGTTAAGGCGTTCCATGCTGCGTCTCGTTCCGGACTCGGTGGGCCTTTGTACTCATTCTCCTCCCAGAACCTCCCATCGATGCGCATAGGAGTCAGCTCATCACTGAGGATGCTGTGGACCGGAGACGGCATTTCGACAACGTCTAAACATCGCATGCTCGAGATCGTAGATGCCAAACGAAAAAGCGTAATCGATGTAATGAACAAACCGAAGGAAATGGCAAAGAAGAACGCTTGGAATATGAAGAATCGAGAGCTGTAAGCGTTACGACCATAGGAATTTCGATCAATCTCGCAACTTGACGATGGTCTTGAGCTTTCATCGTCGCTTGGGGGCACGTATGAGTATCCCTCGTGCAATTTGCCCATGGTGTGATTTCAATTCAGTAGAGGCTCAAAGTAAAAGTCTTTGCCGTCGAGTTGAGCAGAGGAGCGACTGACTCATCAGCTCTAGGGGCCATGACGTTCTCGACGCTATCTCACCGCAAGATGAATTCGTGTTCCCCGAGTGGCAAAGCCTGGAAACACGAATTCCAAACCTGGCCAAGATCCTCTCGACTCAAACTCAAGTTCTTGCTGATATTGTGGGAATGTATAGTGTGTCTTACTACTGGACAGTTCTGAATCCTTTAATATTGAGTTATTGGGCCTAGCAATGTCCGAAGGCTTCACCACGGCGAAATCCAGGTTTTCCCTTGCCTTGTGCATGGACGCAACCACAACGGCGGGACACGAGACCATGATCAACAAACCAAAGTCCGATATCAGTGACTAGTCGGCAATCATTTTTCCACCTAAGGCACACGGACGCAGGGCCTCTAGAATTTGATGTCCGGAAGCAACAACCCGTGGAACCGTTGGATGGCTTTCCATGTAGTGCCATCAATATTGACCGCTAGAACAGGTTTCATCGCGTGCATGTTATACTTTACGTCTTCGCCGCAGAAACAATAATTGTATTTAAATACACATCTGGGCCAACCTACAATTTGAGAAGATCAACTCCTTTGCACTTGCACAGTTCTTGACATCTTCCTCAGATTATTCTTTCGCTTCAGAACTAAGCGTTTAAAATGAAGTACACAATCTTCGTAGCCGTAGCTAGCCTCCTAGCTTGCGTCAGCGCACATCCCATGGCAAAGCCAGGTGAGTGATAAAGTGGAAATTTCAAAAGTATCTGCTCAAGCATCGTAGACACCGAAGAGAATGCAGCAACTCCTGTCTTCTTTGCGGTTTACGAGAATCCCCCAGAACCGAGCGATGTCGCAACTCCTGCCTCCAAACGGGCATTTTTCGCCAACTATGATGATGCAAAAGTAGCAGAAGATGGTAAGTTTTGCCACTGTTTACCGAGAAATCTTGTTGTTAACACTTTCAGATGATACGCCTGCCGACAAGGTGAGATTCTTTGCTGCGTATGACGAGAACTGAGCCAATTTCGCCGATTTAGATGTAGAATTTCCGATAAAGTCAAGTAGCGAATATCTAGGGGCGGAGTCTATGATTCGACGGGATGGTTAGCTATTGTGGAAGACTCGTGCTTTGTTCAGAATAATGGACACTCGTTTATCGTGCTTCCCAAAATGCAGTCCAAATGTTGCTGGTGCAAGCATTGCTTGATGTTAAGTGGGCAGGCAATTGCCTCTTTGGCCCTTTCTCTCCTTCTTCAAACGTCTGTCGCACACTGCGTCACTAGGATTTTAGTACACAGAAGCTGGCGCAACCATGCGCACTGTGATGCAAGTGCATTGAGGGCGACCGGTCGCGCAATCGTGATTAAGGTGTGGTAAGCGGCACAGCCCGAACTCGGGTCCGATGCAGTGTAATCCTTTCAATGAAAGGTAGTTTTGCGTGATTCCTTGAACCCAGACTTTGACGTGGTTACAAATTATATCATATCCAATTAAAACGCACTTCAACACACCTGCACACCACCGGTCTGAATGAGGGCATAACGGTGTGAAAACTTTCATTTCTTCGGAGTCCGAGGCACGAGTTGCCTTCTGGAATATGTATACGACAATTTAAATTGATGCGCGAACGATGTATCGAAGTGGAAAGTACGTGACATGCAGCAATCGATCCTTGCAGCGTGTGAAGTAAGTAATGCAAAAGCCTCGTCGAGCCTTTACCCTCATTATCAGTGGCCTGACCCGTCCCGTTGGGATGGAAAGCAGGGGAGCCATGTTCTCTTCAGGAATCTTGCTTGAATCCCCGCCTCAGATGCATACGTAACTATTCCCACCAATAGTCACTCAGCGATAATAATTTTGGGGGTTATGGCCGATGATTCCCACGGGTTGGTAGCAGTGCAGTGGATTTTCCTATTGTGGTACGGGTCTATTTGTGGGTAGTCCCGAGAAGCTTTCCAATGCCTGTCTTTATATTTGTGGACATCGGAATTTAAAAGCTTGACGCTTCATTCAGTAATAACTTAGAAGTTATGTGAAGTGGCAGCTCTAGAGATGAGGGACAAAGAGACTACTCGAGAGTACCCATAGGTTTGGTGAGGCTTTTTCACCATGAGGGGATATTGCAGGATTCTTTACAAGGTTTTTCATATTGTAGGATTCTTCGTTGTTGTTTGGAAGGTGGAGCTCTTGATGCAACGAGAATCCATCTCACTGGCCAAGAAGAGGATGCATGCAAAGAACCACGCAACTTTACAAGCAGTAGCCATGTCTATCATTTTGCCGTAGAGGATATGTGTGTATAAGCGTGAAATGTAGATTGGAACGCTGGAATCCGGAACATGACCTGGCGTGGATAGAAAGTGACCAATATCACTTCCGCAGCACAGCTGCGGGGGCCGGAGAAGGATAGTACTGCATGTTAATGGACTCGCCGCTTGCGCCTTTTGCTTCGCTGATCTGTTCCCACGCGCGACTGACCTTGATCCCACCAGCACCCTCATTGTTTTCGGTTAAGCCCACAGAGTCTCCCGTGACTCCGCTATTTCCACTTCCCTTTGACCAACCCCAGTGTGCGTATTCCTTGCCCTTTGTTCTTCTTTCAACTCCAAGCAGCGAACGATAAGTGGGTATGCAAGAGACGATAACGCTAAAGTTGGACTCCAAAATTCCGTACAAGATGGTGTTGCCAAAGATCCCACCGGGTAGGGTCTGAATGACACGTAGGATCTCGAGCCCAATGGTGACGAAGCAGATGCAAAAGATGAACCCCAGGCCAATCTTCTGTGAGCGACGAATTTTGATATGAGGGAGCATGAACAAAGGCAAAATCATGACTGCAGGCAGTTAGTTTATGCGAAACTTTCATGGCGTTCACATACTGGCAAGATCAGTCGCGACATTTACTCCAAGTATGTAGAGGTGCACTTTTCGTTGGTACGAAACATGTCGTTCGCAAGCCACTACGTTTGTCAGTATATGCATGATGATCAATGCCGACTGGATAGATTCGCTTGCCTGGATTGTTGAGATCGCGAGGTGATCCACACTTTGTAATATTACCAGCAATTGGCACGATAAAAGTCACCGCCGTCAACGCAAAAATGCACCACCAAGCCCTCATGAACTTCTGCGACACCCAGAAAAGCAGGCGGTAGAAGAAAAGAAAGGAAAATTTCACTGCCCAATGAGAGATGAAGAAAGAGATGCTGAGCGGAGTTTGTAATTTGCGAAATGCGACGACCTTGTCAGGAGGCGGCGGGTGGTGCGGTGCGGCTTTCACGACGTACTCGGCCGGGGCGAACATGGCTTGGGATATGCTCGAGTTGATAATGAGCCATATGAGGGCGAACAGGTGGGCATAGTCGTCGGCAAAGAATTTGTGACGAACTTGAAATCTGATGAAATACCGGCCCGCGGTGAGGAGGATGGTGAACGCGGTCAGCGTCCACATGACAGCCTCGAATATGTCAGTGAATAACAGGTGGCCAGGCGAGAGATACGTACGGACGTGCTGTCAAACGAGAGCATAGTTGAGGCTGGAATGGCAAACGTGGTGTAAGGTTAGCGTAGTATGGACCGACAACGAGGCGAGGATGCCCGGATATAAAACTGAGTGGCTTGTCCGCATTGTGGGACAGGGACCAAATTGTGCCCCCTTCAATACGAAGCACGCCTGTTTTCCCATATACGGGCCAGCATCGCATCCGCAACATTGATCCAATTTGTGGTGCCAGTCTGGCGGGTTTCTGACGCACATGAGTGACCCACAGGGGTTGAAGCTTGTCCACGCGACTCCGTGGTTGATTGGAGAAGCACAAACGCCTCTGTGCAACTCCAACAGCTTGTGGCAAATCAACTAGGGAAGGTGGGACCCCGCACCACGGTCGCCTTATCGGCAGGTCTAACACACGTTCGTGATTTAATATACTCGCCACATTTCGACCCAGCTTACCCCCCCAAAAGTCCTGGTACTGCGTCGGGATTGTAACAACCTCCATCATACCCGGCTGCACAAACTTTTCTGATTCAGATTCCGACCAATAAATACATGTTATCACTCCTTTCACTGCTGCTGCTTGTTGCCTTGCAGCTCGCAGGCATCATGGCCGGGCATCACGGACAACTCCCGAGGCTGTCTCGAGACCAAATCCAAGCCCTCAGCAACATCAGCGCTGAGTTCCAGCAGGTACATCGTGCAATCCCCCCATGTCGGACAACGAAGCTTACACTGGGCAGTGGTTGAATCAAAACAGCCCAGGCAAGCGCCCGACCCTGGGCGACTTTACGGACGTCGAGGGTACCCGCAATGCCACTATTGCATCTACCAGTCGCCTAGTGGCAAGGCTTGGTGCCGCCGAAGATACGATGGAAGAGACCAGCACCAACATCACTGTCCGAGATGGTTGGATCTCACGTGCAACCATCACCAGGCCGTCACCCAAGGCGAACAAACCCGCCGGCCCTCTAATCGTCCTCTACCACAGCGGCGGATTCATGGCTGGGACTCCAGAAAGCATGATCGCGTATGCGCGGGGTCTTGTGCGACTCTTCGGCGCCACTGTCATTTGTCCGTCGTATCGATTGTCGCCGGAGCACCAGTTCCCCATCCCCATCGATGACGCGTGGGACACGCTCAAATGGGCCGGCGAAAATGCCGCATCCCTCAACGCGGATCCCGACAAGGGGTTTATCGTCGGAGGGGTGTCGACTGGTGGGAACTTCAGCCCTGTGCTTGCGCGTCGAGCCGTGGAAGAGGAACTCTGCCCCCCGTTGACCGGCCACTGGGCGGGTGTGCCGGTGTTCATGCGTAACACGACGGTGCCGGAGAAGTACGAGGATATTTGGACGTCGTGGACTCAGAATGCGGGCGCGCCGCTCATTAATGCGACGGACGCGGAAATCTTGTTCGACTACTACAAGCCGGATTTCGAGTCCCCGCTGTTCAACGCCATCGTTCCGGATGGCTTCGATGTCTGCGACTTGTCGCCTGCGTTCATCATGGTGTCTGGCATGGACCTCATCCGTGACGACGGCATCGTCTACAGCTATACTCTGGATGATGCAGGCGTCCCTGTGCAGCTCAAAGCTTATCCAGGCGTGCCGCACTCTTTCTGGGCTTACTTTCCAACACTCAATCAGTCTAGGACGGCAATGGTGGATATTGCACAGGGTGTTGCATGGTTGCTAAAGACAACTGTGGACGAGAAGGAGGCGGCGGATGCCATGCTGAAGAATTATTGATTGTGCTCAGAGAGTAGGGCTCTCGAGTGGGACGTCAAAAGTGTAATTGAATGTGCATAGATAGCAAATGTAACTGGCAGAAGAACTTTCTACATATATCCTATAAAACGTCATGCGTGTTGACCATCAGCTTTTCGATGCACTGCTTCTGGATTTGCTCTCTTGACATGCAATTCTCCTATGCACTGCTTCTAGATTTGCATAGCTTGCTCATGATATTGATTTACACCCCCCCATTTTCTAAATTCTCACTATATGATCAAAAGAAAGGAGTGATCAGCATCGCTTTGATATGTTCCTATTTTAAATCTCGAACAACTAGCAATGCCATTTTCTGAACGTTGACCGCATTATTTACTACAAGAATGCGCAAACAGTCGCATGAACAGTTCCCCTCCTGTATTTTAAACACTTCTTCTTTTCCAGCTACATTCACAGCTTGCAAAATCACTTTTCAAGAACTCGAAAGCGTCGCATGCCGTCAAATACGAGCCACTTTTGCAATCGAGTTATTTCAAAAGACCTTTTTGCATCTGGTCGGCCCATTGAGTATTTTCGATTAAAGGTAGTTCGAAATTTTGGAATCGCATCAGAAAGAATCGAAGACTTTTTGTACAAGGCTGGTAATGCAAATCATCTATCCAGGCTATTTGGAATTTTTCTTCACACGCCCCATAGAGTGAAGAATTATGAGGTTTAATACTGGTAGACATGCGCTCTCTGGTAGCGTGGTTATCTAAGGAGTATAGCTGAATGAACTTATTCTCATAGGCTTTTCAATGCTCTGGTTGAAGATTCAAGACGTTTTTTCTGGACATGATATCTATCTCGAAATCTTCTATAGTAAACTAAGTGCATGATTTGTTTGTCTAAGGTTTTCTAGACATTCTTGTGGGGGACAGGACTTGTTGGGAAGTAAATGGTCAAGCGAGCTGACTTCTCCATGAGGGATTTTCTTTTCTACTTATTAAGTTCCTATGTAGATGTAAAAACGTATTATTTTCCGTTGTATGTAATTGCATGTCTTTAGCTTCGTATATCTCTTCAATAACTCATGCCGAAATGCATACAGTTTCTTTTTAGGATACCAGACTACACATTGGACGTATCCATTGACATTTTCTTGCTACAAGTTCATGTAGGAGTAAGATACTGTTTCATACTCAAGAAATGCTGGAAATAATCGAGGAATGATGCGTGAGGAAACAGTAGTAGCCCTTGTAGTACTATCATTCGGAAGATGATATAGTTGTTTGAACATCAAAACGAACTCGTTATGCTAATAAAAGCTTTATGATGGACGAGTTTGAGTATTATTAACGGAAAAGCATCTAATTATATAAGCTAAAAAGCTCGAAACTCATCCGCATGTAAGCAGAGCATCTTGTATCGCTTTTATAACTTTTGAACAACGTCATAAGAAATATTTCAATCATTTCAGCCAAAAATTGCGTTTTAGGTTTTTCAGATGTACAATGCATTTCTTCGGCGACTGTCAATTTTCTTCAAAGATGTAGCGCGCAGAAAACTTTGAGTAGAAGAAGGGAAGGAGCGAGGCCGAGCGGAGGATGTATTTATACACCACAGACAGCACCATGACTAAGCAGCACGGTCAGATAGCGCAACATAAATATATTCGTGACTACATTTTAGACATTCCTGATAACGTGGCTCATACCGAAATCCGCATGCTCCAACGCACAAGCCCGTCATAGACCAAAATCTCAGCGGAGAATGAAAGGGTATACAACATTGAAAGAAAAATTAGAGTTCATCCATAACATGCAAGCAATATGGTAGCGCATGATGACTGCATACCTTCATAAGCCGAGACCGATCGCGTCGCGTGGAAGCTGAAGCGCCTCGACACGGGCTCAGCGACCCAAGATTGCGCATTATCACAATATGACCATCGCCCCAGCCACCAAACTTAGGCCAAGCACGCCGAATTGCCACAGCGCACTCACTCCTAGAATCGGAAGTTGTGCAGTGGGAGCTGCAGCACCAGTGAAGTTGGCCGGTGCAGAAGGTGGGAGGCTCTGGGCGCCAGTACCGCTGGGAATGAACACCGATGACGAAGAGTTGTTGATAGGGAAGGGAATGTAGACAGACGTATTTGGTGGTGGTGGTGGGGGCGGCGGGGGCGGAGGTGGTGTTGTCTCGCAGCTTGCCGTGGTCGTAACGTACACTGTGACAGTGGCTTGAGAGCAAGTGCTGGCGTCGGTGATGGGTGGTGGTAGAGGCTCGTAGATAGGAGAGCTACTAGTCTCGTGCACCGACGGCATGGGTGGATGCTCCATGATGGTCGAGCTTTCAGACGCAATCATGCTGCTTTCAGGTGGAGCTGGCTCGTGGATCGGCATGCTTGTTACGATAGCTGTTGTTGTTTCATGAGCAGGCATGCCTGTTATTACCACCGACGTTGTAAGATCCGTCTGCGTGGCGCCAGGAGGAAGCTCGGAGACGGTACTCAATCCGTTTCCAGCGTCGATGCAGGCTGTCGGGAAATTGAATTCAGTCTCGAAGAGCATGAAAGCTGTTTGGAACGCTCCAATATTCGGAGGAAGGGCCGGGACTTTGAAGTTGGCGCCAACGCCAAGGGCA
This sequence comes from Polyplosphaeria fusca, assembly GCA_010093805.1. NCBI lineage: Eukaryota > Fungi > Ascomycota > Dothideomycetes > Pleosporales > Tetraplosphaeriaceae > Polyplosphaeria > Polyplosphaeria fusca. The sequence goes on along the minus strand of ML996341.1, from coordinate 22,385 downwards.
ACGCCTATCGATGCATCGAGGAGAACGAAAGAACCAATGTCGATCCCCAAAGGCGAATCGCTGACGTCAGTTGAATTGCTTGGTGTAGTGAAATTGGACGGAGTGTCGCTGCACGTTTGGCCAGCTTGTGTCGAGAGCGTGCCTTGGATGCTCGGAAGGTCCATGAAGACGGATACCTGTGCCTCGAGTTGCCCGTCCAGAAAGTCAAACCCAACGGGGATAGTAGGACGGAACTTCAGTCCGACCGTAATCTCAACATCGGTGACGTTTGCAGTAAAGGGCAACGGGTCGACCTTTGGAGCATCGAAGCCAGTAATTCCACTCTTGCCGAAATCTGACAGATCGACTCGCACGGTGGAGTCGGCAGGAACCTGTCCGTTCGGTTAATATTGAACCAATCATAGAGTCATAAAATACTCACCAGGACGTCAAAGCCATATTGAACTTCGACACCACCCTTCACTTCGTACGTCGCTTGAAGCGATGCATTGAAAGAGACTCCCGCTTTTCCAATCCCAGGGATGGTGAACCCAACAATCGGTAGACTAGGAAGCGATACTTCAAACTGACCACTTGCTTTTGGTTTTGCGAAAAGATCAATATGTGCACTTAGATCCTTGACCGCCAACTCAATGAAGCCGCTTTTGATGAAGCTCAGCACGTTTGCCGAATCGCCGTCGATAAAGTCGGGGAGCACGTCAATGTTGCCCAGATCAATGTCAAAGGCACCCTGTGTCAGACTCAAAGCGCCTGTGGTCGTGCAGTTGTTGCAGCCAAGCTCTACTGGAAGGTCGGGGATGGCTACGACATCTTGAATGGGACTCAAGAAATCCTTTGGTGCGAAAGTCGAGTTGAGAGTCTGGAAGGACAGATCGAATGAGGCAGCTGTTTTATCCTCGGCGGTATCGCTAGGGATTGCTACGGGCGCCGCTGTGATGGTCGCCGGGTCCATGACCTTCGATGACTCCTGCCTCTTACGTACTTTTTGGAAGTCTTCATGGCGTCGCAGGTGGTGACCCTCGTTGGTGTAACCAAAGTCGATGTTGAAATGAGAAAACGCCTCTTTGAACTTTGCTTCAGTAACAAAAAGCTCAAGAGAGAACTCGTCTGATGAGACGTCGACGCTGTGTACTTTGTAGACCTTGCGTTCCCCTTCATTGTTGCAGCCGGAGTGCGATGTGATGATCAGGCCGCCGTGCTCGTTCATGCATGCATGTTTCGCGTCTCTTGCCGAGACAGTATCGACGAAATGCAATCGCATCGATCCATCTCCGCACTGTACATCGCGCAGGTGATGTTCAATCTCTTCGAGGTTGAAGACTGGAGCCTGCGAAGAGACCTTGACCTGAGAAGCAAAGATTGAGTCGGTGGTCCATCCGTTCTCAGCTAGCTTGTTGTTAGACCGTGGCATGGTTACAGGAACGAAGACTTACATTCAATGTAAGAGAGATGGGCATCAAATCGTTTCTCTATCCTCATATTCCTTGAAAATAGATCAGACCTCCTGGTGGCTGCCCGCAGCACTCGATCTGATGGCCCAGCATTGTACGATATTGTCGACACCTCTGTGCCTATAACACCAGATAAAAGAAGAACCAGAACAGTGGGCAATCGAAAGAAAGCCATGACGAGAGGTCGCAACAGCTAGAACCAAAGTACGGAACGAATGAAGGTTCCGGATGGCGGTCGAATATGAACTCGTCGAACCCAAAGCTCACAACGAACGTATGCGCAGCATGTAAGAATTTATCAAAGCAAAATAAGAATAGAAAGACCCGCAAGGAAGGGAAAAAGGTCAGTACAGTAAGAAAAAGCTCCGCAACTTACTCCCTCCCCCAAGGAAGCGGGGAGGCTGAGGCCTTTCTAACCACTCCCCACTGCGTCCCTGCGCACAGCGGCACAGCCAACTGCCAATGCCCACGGACAACGCCATATTTGCAGCTGTAACCCCTCTCCTCTTACCCTCGCGCCTCCAGCCGTGCACGAATCGGGGGCCTGAGGCGCCCGTTTTCTCGCCGTGTATCAGCGGGCCTTTTCGCGGCATCGCTCCTTCCGACCCGCTCGAGGACGATGCGGCTGAGGCATCAGAGCGGAGTCTATAGGGGAGAAGATGGGAGTTGAGCAGTGAAGGCCCGGTGGGGCCCTGGACGAAACGTGGAGTGTGTGGATGGTTCACCGTGCCACTTGTTGCAGGAGTTGGGGTTAGGCTTGGATAGGAATAGTGCAGGGTCCGAAGGGCAGTCTCATGTCATCCCACAGCCCACGAACACCACGATGTTCTTCCTTCACGGTTATTTTAGGGATTTTGTTAATGCTGGTGCTGGCGAGAGAATCATCGATTTTGAATTCCCTGACGCCATCGCGAAGTGTGGAGAGCGTTCGATGCCGCTGGAGAGCCGAGAATGTTGAGCATCGGACATCGATGTGGAAAGGCTGGGCAACGGACTGTCAAAACACTTCATCTCACACTCATCGCACGGGAGCGCTAGAAGACCGCTTGTCTTGGCCGAGCCGCCGCCGAGAAGCCTTAGCCCACGATGATCCGACATTTTCCTACACGTCGGTCCAATGCGTGGGCTGTTTGTCCGCCACCTCTGCCTTGTATCGAGTCAATTGCGATTTGGTCTTGGCTCAGCGTTCTACTCACAATCAATTGAGCAAAGGGTGTCCATACTATGATTCAAACTATCACTGTCGAAAGAGATTTTGTGCGCACCAGCAGTCGCGCTGCGGTACGATATGCAAGCATCGCAGCCCACGGGTGGCTTGCAGCTCTGACAGACCGTGCCGTGCAGTTGCATCTATCGTCCTCCCGCAGCACGAATCCCACAGCTCTATCTTGATCGCCAGCACGACAAAACACCTCTTCTACGCAGACAATTAATTCTACGCATGCAATTAATTCCTCCAGAGCAAACCAAATGCCCAACCGGCCAAACATCGCCATAATATCCCCCTCTGCAATTCCCTCTCCCATCTCTCGTGAACCGCCCCCACAACCAACAATCCCCCGTCCCAGCACCCCTCAAAAGCGTTTCACCTCTGCAAGACCCCAAGAATATCCTTGCCAAGCACCGCAGAGATACAAGGACCGAAGGATCGCACCTCCGGCGATCATCCCCAAAGCATCTATCTCAGCGACCGCACGTGCTCACGCTCCGCTGGCAGCCTCGCCATCTAGAATTCGCACCATCTCGCGAGGAAAAACACGTGCTGGAGTTCAACATTGGAGGCCTTGCCGGGCTTTTTTTTGTGTACGGCGGGCCGCCAATGTCCGCCGCCGCACAGAATATGTTTGGAAATGTTTCGCGGCTCTCGACCCAAACTCCCTTGAGCAGGCGCGAGACCGGGGAGAATCTTGGGTGTCGATAGTTTTCCGATGAGGTAATGGCGGCTCTGGATGATTTCCACATCAGTCGAGGCCGTTGAATGGTTGGCCTGATGTGATAAAATGTCTCGGAAACGCTGGTACCGGATGCTGTTTGCTAGGGAACTGTGTACGAGCCGCGATTGAGAGACTACGTTCCACGGCTTGTCTTTCGCCACCGTTACAAATTTTCTAGGACCGGCTGGTCGAGATTCGAACGGCCTTTGCTCGTGTTCTATCTTCGTTTTTCCACCCGACAGGATTTCTCTGGCAAGATGCACATATCTATTTACATCTACCGTTCTGAGTTTTAACTCTTATAGGTTGCTATAGCAGCGGCGCCATCGTGGATGCCGTGGAACCTGCAATCTTGGGGCCGTCCGCTTCTTGGCATACTGCTGTGTAGTACCTGGTGGCGCCTTCGGGTCCGCTGCCGATGGACGAAATATCGAAAGGCTGGTAAGTCAGCGTATACGCTGTGATGGCTGGGAAATGTGTTGAGTGCTGTACGAAGCAATTGGATGTAGCACCCAAAGATTCGAGCAGCATGCGTAGGGGCTGTTGTCCAGCTAAATAATGCTCTTTGCGGTTTACGAGCGACGATGGAGTGACTGCTGTATGGCTAATGTCGCCAGGATCGTGAGAATGGGGCGGTTTGGGGGAAGATTGCGTTACTGGAATCCCATCTTGAGAATATGCGGCATGCGGTTCTCTATATCCAGAATCACCTGGCCGAACATGCCATTTGCCCACGAGAACCTGTCGTGCGTTAGCATGCTTACGCCCCCCTGCGACTCGCCACCTAGGGCGCAACTCAATCTTCACCTCATCCCTCAGAACAAAAGAAACAACTCACCACTGCCTCGACCACTGACTCGCATAATGCGCATCCACACTCTCATGCATAACCCCCAACCCATCCGTCCCCCCCACCAACTGCCTCAACCCCCTCACAACCTCCCCCTCCTCCCCACTCGTCAACAACCTCATAATCACCGCCATCGGCCACACCTTCCCGGGCAGCGTATGCGGGCTCCCCACCCCCTCCATAACAGGCCCCCACGCGAAATACGGATTCTCCCTGCTTAGAATCTTGCGCCGCGTCGCCGCATACACGCTATCCTCTGCATCAACGTACCCTAGAAATGGGGCGGACAGGAGCGAAGGGATGTTTGGGTCGTCCATTACATTCGCGCTGCCATACCCGTCTACCTCGTACGCGTAGATGGCGCCATGTTGTGCATCGCGCACAACGCCGTACGTCTCGATGCCAGTGCGAATCGCAGCGCTCATGCGCCGCATGCGCTGCGTGAGCGCGCCGTCGCTGCTGCCCTCGATGTGCGCCATGATGGCTGCGGACGTGTTGAGCGTGGTGCTGAACATCATGTTGGAAGGGACGAGGTACTGAAAGGTGCATGCGTCGTCGCTGGGGCGGTGGAAGGTGCGAATCATGCCAATGTGGCCGCGGTGCGGGCTGCCGTTGCATTGGTTGATGGGGGTGCCGCCGTAGGGCGCGCAGTATGTGTACGGCGTGTGTTGCCAGGTGCCGTCGGGCGCGTACGAGTCGATGGTCATGGATTCTGCGGTGTCGAGGATGGCGGTCACGGCTGCGGTCCAGTTCCAGCGGGTGAAGAAGGTGTAGTCGTTGGTGGCCGTGGCGTAGTCGGATGAGAGCTGCAGGAACGAGGCCAGCGAGTCGAGCTCCCAGTTGCAGGAGAAGACTTTGTAGTAGTTGAAGCTTGGGGTGATGGAGTCGGAGTTTGCGCTGCTCTTGCTCATGATGCCGCTTTCTTCGGGCGCTTGGAAGGCGTTGCAGAAGGGGGCTTCGAGGATGTAGCGCGCCTGGAGGTTGATCGCGCCCCGGAAGACGCTGGCTAGACTATCGAAACTGTCGTTTGCACGAAGGAGCGAGACGTACGCCTGCAGCTGGTTCGCAGAGTCCCGCAACCACATGGCCTCGATGTCGCCCGTCACGACAAAGGAAAGTTCTTCCTCGGTTTTCCTTCTCTTCTCTACAACAGTCCCGTTTTCCAACTCTTCCTCAAAGATTTCATCAGCGTACCCACGCCACGCGATTGTCGTGTCCAGTGTGCTTGGCCAGCTATTCTCGAATACGCGAAACAGATCTGGATCCACGATCACGTGGCGCAGCCTTTCAATCGTCTCTTCGACCTCTGGAGAGCGAAAAGTTCGACATGATTCCACAGGACGAGCATACGAGAGCTCCCAGCGGCCCTCGGAAAAGGGCTCGTGTGTGCGGGATGCGTAGTTTGTGTAGAGGGGACATTGGGCGCGTATCGTTATTGCCAAGCTTGAAATCAGCAGCAGCGAGGACAAGTTCGGGGAAAGCCACATGCTGATGTTATCGCGGGATCATGGTGGGTCTCGTCGTAGGATGTCGACCTCGGCCTCTAGACGCGTGCGATGCGTAAGAATGGGACTCAGGAGCTGGAGTTGCTTCGTGAGAGGTGGCTTTTCAGGGCCAAGATTTGGCGTCTTTAGTCATGTGGTGCACGGTTTACGATGTGAAGGCAGGAGCCGTGCTAGCCTAGCGCGGCAGGTAAGGGGCATGAGACGGGGAATGTTGTAGAACACACACGCAGAAAGAGAGGATGGATGAAGTTTCCCTCGATGAACCTCATTGTAGATTGGCATGTGCCGCTCTTTGTCGAGGTCTCGCGAAGTGGTTTGCCGATCTGTCCGGATCTAGCGTGCCTTCCCATATTGTTTTCCCTTTCGCTAAGGGTCCGAAACTATCTTTGGCGGGCAGGATTAGACGAATACATTGGCCGTGCGAATCCATACAACTGGTGCCCACTGTCGGCATTTAAACGGCAGAGCTGCAGATGATATATGCTCTTATCCTTTGACAATAGCCCTAATGCGCTTTCTCTCCTCTGCATCCATGACCCAGGGAATCTCAGACTCGCCAGCTTGATCCTCAGCGACCTCGTCCCACTCGTCCTCGTCCATGTTCATGATGAAGGTCATTTGCTGGCATTTGGTGAACCAGTCTCGCAGCCCATATTTTCCGCCGACGACTGCCGCATTGATGACCCCAGAGATGTCGCGTTCCAGCCGGACGGCGCCCAGCTCATTCACCCTGCCGTAGTAGCTCTTGATGCGCTTTTCGAGGACACCCGCGAGGTATTCCATTGCAACCGTCAGGAGGCGGTCGAAATTGGCAGGCGTGAGTATGCGTTTGATGGGACGGATGACAGCGCCCCAACCGCGATCGAATCGGGCTTTTACCAGGTCCGCATCGTCGGGTTCTTCGCCGTCGTCTTGGTCTGCTTGTCTTGAGTCCTCTGTCGACGCATAGTCAATGTCACGGAAAGCTTCGGCGAGAATTGGTCGCACACGTGGCTTCAGAACATTGTGGAAAGTGACCTGAATGCTATCGTCCAGAAGTCCTCCGGTCTTTCGGTTGAAGGAAGACTCCATGGACTTTAGAGCATTACCTAGGAAGTTCGCGTCGTGGCCGAATGGGAAAAGCTCTTGGAGATGAGAGCTGGGTGGCGCGTCGGTTGCATTGGCAGTGGGTATGCCCAGCTGCTGTTCGACTATGCGGTGGATGTAGTCGTTCGCCATATCAAGATTGTTGATGAGAACCAAAAAAGCGATGACTTTGTCTTCAGGAGGCAGTCCACCCTGGATGACGGGTTTTGGGTAGCTCTCGTCTCTCATTTTGCGCTGAATCATCCCGACGAAGTCCTCTCCCAGAACGCGACCCACAGTAGGTACAACATTAGCCACTACAGCCCGCTGGGAAGTGGCCAGAGATCTCTGTAGAACCTGGTTCACGATATACATGACATCGCCGACGGCAGACGTGATAAAGGGCGGATTGCCACCGAGAGGCTTGTTCGGATTGAGATTGAGATCGGAAGGCGGCTCGTCGAGCTGGAAGGCTTTCTCCACAGAACGTCGGACGAAAAAGGTAGTCATTGCGTTGAACGAGTCAACCAAATGCGACGAGACCTTCTTATGAAGATTGCTCGAGGCCAGAAATTGGGGCAGGATCAACCCGTGGTCAATACCGGGGGGGTCAGGAGACTCGCGAGGCTGCAGTGGTAAGAATGAGCCCGCCATGTTTGTGGGCCTGGACTTACTGCGCACTTGGACGCGAGGAAACGAGAATACAAGGCATATCGACCGAGCATCATGGCACTCTCGCCTAGAATGGAGTCTATCTCTTTGGTGTTGACACCCTCGTCTTCGCTCGAGCGCGCAGCAATATTTGATGGGGAGCTTGAACGAGGAGTGCCAGCGGAAGGCTTTTGAGAAGGCTTGAAACTCTGGACGAGGAAAGAGAAGGCATATGATTTGATGTCGGTTAGTTTTCGATCAACTGTGCGCTCTTCATGCCATGTATCCAGAATGATGCCACCTTGAACGTCAGCCTCTATCTGCAGGCGCTCGATGACTTTGCCCATCATGCCAGGGCCATAGTGTTGCTCAACCAGCGGCTCATGGCCGTCCACAATCTGCGCAATGTGCTCAAACAGCTTGGTCAGTGTGGTGCCATAGAAGAAGCCCTCCTTTCTCTGGGCGGGAGCAGCAGAATTGAAATTGGTGCGCGCTCGGGAAGCCACGCCATGGCACACATATTTGCCATAGGCGTCGAGGCCTACGTCTGTACGCGCAATCAGGGGGAACAGCTTGAAGAACCTCGTCACGCGCGAACCGTCTCCTTCCTGGGCAGCCTTGTCGAACTCTCGCAGGAAGAGACCACAAAGAGACTCGGCTGCGGCATCGAGCGTCACCCGAGGGGGATCGGGCACCTCTGCGGTGGGCACGATTTCCTCTGCAAAGCTGCCATTCACTACTTCGTCTGGTATTTTGGCAGCGCGACTCAAATATCCTGCGGCAGTCTCCCAATCTTGGGGAGCGCCCATGGAGCCATGGACGCCCAGCACGCACGCCTTGAGCTCTGCCACCTGCTCGACCACCTCGAGCGTCGCCTTCACGTTGGACTGTTCGTGATCCAGGCGCTTCACGGCGCCCGATATGCGATTCGCAGTCGAGGCGGCGTCGGAGAGCATGCCATTGCTGATGGCGCGCGTGTTGACGACGTGTGTGCCGAGGTGGGCGCGGAGGAGGTCGAGGCGGGCGAGTTCGCGCGACAGGTCCTTTTGCAAGGCGACGAGGTCGTTCAACCGCTGCGTGACGGCGGCCTCCTGGAGCTGGAGGTGGGCTAGCGCCGAGTGGATGCCGGCGGCGGTGGTGAGGGAATCTATATCGGGCTCGTTCTCCATGGCGGCGGTGGTGGTGACGCGGGCATGAAGCGGCGACAGGCCCCTCTCATCAATTTCAGGCATGGGATCGGCTGTGGTGTGCGGGCGGGTGGGCGATGGGCGCTGTCACACACGGAGGGCTGGCGGGAAGATGCTTGGCTGACGACGCAGCGACTGTCTGTCGCTGCAGGGGCAACCAAGGGAAAAGCCTGGAAGCCGCCGTTGCGAAACACACCCCCAACCACCAGTCCGCAACCCTCTGTCCCCGTCGTCGCATAGCTATAACGCTCGCGATAAAACTCCCTCTGCCTGCTCCCCCGCGCGCTCCTCTGGACCCTGCCATCCTGCCATCGCGCAACTGCCACTTTGTTTTCTGCCGCCAGCAGCCCCTCCGGGCCTAGATTGCCCTCGACGACGCAGCCCATTACGAACACCGCCCGTTTTCGCTGTACCAAGCGACGTCCAGCTGAGAAAGGCGGCGCAGTCTTCCTCTTTTCCGCCTGCGACTTCCTCGACAGGTCGACTGCATTCCTAGCATCCACTCTCGAGTGCTCCCCACTGCGGGCCCAACCCCAAAACATACTACCGCTTTCGACTACTGCGCCGAAAGCCCAGCCCATTCCGACGCCACCACGACCACCATCCCGCAGCTGAGACTTGAACAAACCTCTTCATGCCGCCTCTACCAGTATCGCTTTGCTAAGAATCTATCTCCATATTCTCACCTTGCCGTCGAGCCCGCTGGTTGCGCCCGACAACCGGGACAGGCGCTGCTGCTCCTCACCCATCCTCGCCACCACGTCGCACCCCCTTGACCCTCGACATGGACTCTGCGAGCGACGCCCTGCTCGTGGCCCACGACCTCTACGCCCGCAGCGGTGCCGGCGGCGGCGATACCTCGAAACGACCCCCGATTTACAAACTGGTGGGCATAGTGCTAGCCATCGCATCAGGCCTGTTCATTGGAGTCTCCTTTGTGCTGAAGAAACTGGGCTTGCTCAAGGCCAATGTCAAGTACAATGAAGAGGCGGGCGAGGGCTATGGCTACCTCAAGAATGCTTGGTGGTGGTCTGGCATGACGCTGATGATCGTCGGCGAGATTTGCAACTTTGTTGCTTACGCCTTCGTCGACGCTATTCTCGTCACCCCCATGGGCGCTCTGTCGGTTGTCGTTACGGCTATCTTGTCGGCCATTTTTCTAAAAGAGCGATTGAGCTTCGTAGGCAAAGTTGGCTGTTTCAATTGCATTATCGGCTCTGTCGTCATCGTCATCAACGCGCCCGCGCAATCGGCAGTGGCCACTATCCAGGATATGCAGCATCTGGTCATACAGCCCGGCTTCCTCAGCTACGCTGGAGTTGTTATTGTTGGCTGTGTCATCATTGCCCTCTGGCTAGGGCCAAAGTATGGCAAGAAATCCATGATGGTGTACCTCACTGTCTGCAGTCTGATTGGAGGCTTGAGCGTTGTCGCCACTCAGGGCTTAGGAGCTGCTGTCATTGCCCAGATTGACGGAAAGCCACAGTTCAACCAGTGGTTTCTCTACGTACTCCTCGTCTTTGTCATTGCGACTCTGTTGACGGAGATTATCTATCTCAACGTGCGTTTCGCTGCTCATTGGCTCATTCAGCAAGCTAACAATTCCATAGAAAGCACTCAACCTCTTCAACGCCGCTCTCGTTACGCCTACCTACTACGTCTTCTTCACCTCTTCCACAATTGTCACCTCTGCTATCCTCTTCCAGGGCTTCAAGGGCACAGCATCGACCATCTCCACCGTTATCATGGGTTTCCTTCAAATATGCGCTGGGGTGGTTTTGTTACAACTCTCAAAATCTGCGAAGGACGTGCCCGACGCCGCCGTATTCAAAGGAGACCTCGATCAGGTCCGTACCGTTGCCGAGCAAGAGGAACCCGAGTACGAGCCGAGAGCAGATACCATCCGTGGTGGAGGCGCTATTCTTAGGTCCTTATCCAGGGCCAGGACTGAGAAGCAGGTCAAGGAAGTCAAACGGCTACAGGAAGAGCAAATGGAACCCATTGGCGAGAATGAGCAGGTTGAATGGGACGGTTTGCGCAGAAGACGGACCGTTCTGGACCCCGGGCGATCTGCCACCGTCATCCGTCACAAGCCTGTGCACCCACCGCTGGGCATGTCACAGTTCCCACAGGCAGATGACAGCGATAATGACTCTGAGATGCATCCAGGCTTCTTCACCCGCCTACGCACGAGATCGAGAGGCAAATCAACAGGCAGTAGAACAACCGCGGGCGCTCCTGCTATGGATCTAGAAACTCTGCCTTCAGGCTCGACCCAACGAGCAGACTCGGGATCCAACAAGAGCGAGTACAAGTCACCATCTTTGCAAGAAGACACCGCCTACAACCCTCACGGCAGCACACATGTTCAGTTTATAGCCACCCCTCATCCACATCGAGACGACCACGAGTCGTCGCGGGATTCATTACACCCGCCGAAACCGCCGCCACATACCGCGAAGCGACAATTCTCGTTCCAAAACGTCTTTGGGCGAAACCGCTCCGAATCCAATACTTCGGCCGCCTCCGCAAGACCCACGAGTCGTGGTAGCAGGAAGGGTAGCAAGGAAAACGCGAATGCGACGGAGGAAGAGAGGCTAGGGCTCGTCAAGGGTGACAGCTCGACGCTGCTGCCAATTCCTAGCAGGAGCAGTCAAGAGCGCGACCCCGGTCCGCCAGGGTATGCAGATGACGACTGGGCAAACTCACCTTCGAGAGCACAACAAGAGCAGCAACCAAGTCTACGGAGAATAGACACCGAGGAGGGCGAATTCACATATAGTGAGAAAGATGACGAAAAGGGTGGTGGGAAACCCGGCGCCTTTCTATGAGCGGCCCGGTTGCGCATTTTGAACTTCGCGCGCATGGAGCCATTTTGTGCTGCTTCTCCTGCTTGGGAAGCGCCTGTTGCATGTGAGGGTCCAGCGAGTGAAATGTACGATGTCTAAGTGGAGCGTTGCGTTTTGCATGATACCATGAGGAACGGGATCGGATACACAAGCGTTGCTTATTGCTATGAAGCTTGCTTGGAGCATACATATCTTGCGTCTGTATATATAGCGATAGAGATGACGCCGAGTCTTGGATACATAATGATGATATTGCGCATTGCTTTTTATACCGGTCTTCAATTGCCGTGAATCGATCATCAGATGGAAGCTGGACAGGATTCGGAAGGTGGGACTGCAGCGCTTCAGCACCTTATGCAAAATCAACAGGACCTTGTCCGCCGCCACGAAGGCCTTCAGCATACCTCGTTCTGGGTCGGACACCCCCAACGGCATACAAACCAGCACGACCTTACGCAGCCATCAAAACCTCGAACGCTATGCAGCGTATGCACGGCCATCCGAACTCGAGGCACAAATATATAAACCCACACCTCTTCCACCGTTTCCTATCTTCCTTCTTCACTCGCTTTTGACTTCAGTGTGAAAATCCAAATTTTGATAGCGACAGCGAATGCCCGTTCTAAAGAAAATTGGATTTGCGAATGAATAATGCGCGTTTTGATTCAAAACCCTCTAACAGTGTCAGAAATGCGCATAGTCTGAATGTTAGAGTTCTTGTAGCTACACAACATGTGCAGTTCCTAGAAATTTTTCTCCTTTATATTGCAAATGCGCGTTCTGAATCAAACACCAGTTAAAAGTGGGTATGCGTACTTGCAGTAAATTCTGTTCCAAAGAGGTCACGAAAAGAAAGGAGTTGACCGCTATATGAGCTGTCTTTGAGGAAAATTACACCACTGTCACGCTTATGCGCATCTGAATTTGAAAAATACTTTGTCAACATGCGCGCGCACCCCCTGAGTAAAAGCGTCGGAATGAAATAGAATGCAAACCGCGTTCTTCCATCCGCCCCTTTAGAGATGCTGGATTTAGTCTTTGGCTGCAAAAACATCTAGAAGTTTTAGCGTATGCACTGCTTGGTACTAAATCTATTTCATCATGCTGAATGCACTTTTTGAAAGTTAAATCCACCCTTCCTTTGGTATATGCATTGCTTTCTACTTCGTGTTCAGAAAGGACCTGCGCAAAGCGGCATGCGCTTAACAAAATGTAAACATCTCGTCGAAGCCTTCGGGGAGACATCATCTTTTAGTTCATTATAGCGATAGAAAATGTTTTGTCTTTAGTCGTTGACTAAAAAGCCGGCAATTCCCACACGATGCATCTCCTAGTAATAAAGAAGACAGTAATAACGCAGAATATATGCGGGTCATACTTTGCGTTTAGTCTCTGTTTGATAATTAGAAATCTACTCTCTCAGCTTCGATGTAAAGACCAACTTTATTGGGATATAAATTTGCGTACAAAGGTGGGATGCTCTAGAACTTTGTAGTTTGTACTTTTGTCCAGCTTTGCGAATGAGACTTCGTCTAATTTATTGCCATGCTCAAACTCAAGACCAAAACAAGACAAGTACAAATCGATGCATCTGTACTCCTAATATCTAAATATTGTATACGCAGGTATTTCGGTGAGAGTGGAACTGCATCCGGAAGTGGACGCTTCCTGAGCGGGAAATGGACGCTCGCTTGGCGTCTCGCTGCTTTAATCTGGCCCGTGCGCCGACCCCATCACATAAAAGCGCGCCGCCCTCGCCGGCCTACCCTCCTCCCTCCATCGTCCCTTTCCTCCCAGCACTCCCCCCTCTCCCAATTGGTCGCTCGCGCTCTCCCGTGAGGCATTTTCTCGCTCCTTGGCGGCCGTGCGACCGCTGCACCGCCCGGACCTCTCCCCCCAGTCCCCCCCTGGATGGACCGACGATTGAGGGCGCTGTGCCGTGTCTGAGGCTGTCCTGTCTTCTCTTCAGCATCCTACGGGTCATTCTGGTCCTTTCCCTTCGATTTTGGCCGCCCTGCTCCCGTTGCTCTCCCCACGATCGAGCAGTGTTCCCATGGCAGACTACCGCGCACTGCCTCCATATCACCCGTGAACGAGCTGCATCCCTTCCTGCTCGTCCTTTCAGGATCCGACCGCCTGGCCAACACCTGCCCGTCTTGCAGCTCGCCAACTTGCCGCGTCATTCATCATGCGGGACGGGGCATGGGAAACGCCTTGTGCGCCTCGACGGCGTCTCAGCGAGAGGGGTCAGGTCTATGCAATCTCAGCTGGGCCCTTGGCTATTTCCCGGAACTGCCGGCCTCGGTCGGACGACTGGCCTGGAATGCCCCAGCTGCAAGCTCAGTTTCAAGGGAGATTCGCATGACGCAAGCTCATCTGGACTACGACCCGCTGTTCAGTCACACAGACGGCGCCAGCATGTACTCGCCCAATCTGCGCTGAACACCGAGTGGTGGTATCGGATCCGCATGACTGTGTGAATGACGGCAGGTTGCGTTCCGGCGTCTCAGATACAGCAGACGGGAGGGCTAGAGCGGCCTCTCAGTACAGCAGGAGCCCACTTGGACGCCGATCTCCCTGCACAATTCGGTCCGCGCCTCCACGAGCCCCCAAAGCTCGAGGTCTGTATGGGGATTGAGCTTAAGTTTGGGTCTCGGGGATGTCGACGGGTGGAGAGCCTTCGGAGGGATCACCTCACCCAGCGTATGAGGCGCGGCTAGGACGGTACTAAGCACTTATGCTCGTACGATTATTGTGCCGGCTCTGACGCAAAGGAGGGGGCACGTCTCACGGCACGGCCTGGCTCCGGCGAGCTGGCCTCGCCATTCATCAGTCCTAGAGCGAGTATTGGTGGGATAACTGCTCACCGCTACGACCGACCGTAAAGGGGCTTTATGCAAGAGGTGCGGCGTTCGCCGGCTGTGCGAGCTCGAGCTTGGAGTCATCGCCTACTTGAACGCTCTGCATTCCACATCCCCTCGCAATATCAGCACTCTGGTCAGCAACAATGGCCTTCAACACCTTTTCGCTACCTAGGGTGCAGAATTCATTTCAATTCATGCCTTATGGTGGACCTCCAGAGCCAAAACCACCCTCCCAGCGACCTCCTTCCAAGTTCCCGGCTAGCTCTGAGCAGGGAAACAAAGTTGACCTTGTGAACGTGTTGGGGGAAATCGAAACTGTTGATTTGACAAACTTTAGTATGTATCCCTTACCCCCTTCAGCAAATTCAACGTTTCATTTGGCGTTGTACCGCGACTGACAGGAATGTAGCTGACAATGAAGGCGATGTAGAGATCAGCTGCAATGGCGTAGAGAGTGGTGAAGTTCGCGACGACGACGGCTCAGGAGCCTCAGTGCTGACCTCTCGCGAAGACGCAGGGGATGAGGTGTCACGTCAGCCGGTACCTCATGAGAGTTGTAGTCAAGGTGAGTGCTAGGGCCTGGCGGTGGTGGTAGCTCATGCACGCATATCTGACAATCCACAGGAACTGCGCTCGTCATTGATGACAGTCGGTCAGACTTGGAGCTCGACTCGGATGACTTGGACGACGAAAATGCAGGTCTGCATCAAGGCGATCGGCTCGAATTCCCCAGCGCCCCGACCATTGAGAGCTACGACGAGGAAGTCTCTGTGGAGGGGATCGACGCAATCGACTCGGAGACGGCTGACGGAGAGAAGACGAACGCCAGTGGGCCACCGCACTGGCGTTCTTCATCAACCCCGCCAACTAGCCCGTCGATAATGGATATCCAAGAGCACAGAACCGAAAAGAGGTTGGAGAGGGAAGGTGAGCATCCGCTAGTGCAAGTCTACTCCTCTCTGACAGTGCCAAGCCAAGCTCCTTTCTACCGGAAGTACGAGCAGGAGCAGCAGCGGAAGCGACGCCGATGATGTCGACCACAACGGCAAATGTACGTCGCTGATCCGCAAGCGGAAACGCCTTCCATCAGCCAATATCGCAAGTCACAAGCGGCAAAGTCAAAGGCCAACATCGAAGGCGAGCACTGATCGCACCAAACACACCGCGAGGCAATGGAATCCATCCCTGTCTCAGAAGAAGGCCATCTCTAGCCGCCCTTCCGCCCCCAGATATGCCTCAGGAGTGCAGTCCAGCGGCGACGTTAGTGGAGACGAGAGCAGCGAAGAAAGCGAATACCAGACACATAACCTCCAAAAGGGACCAAAGCCCATCGCAAGCAACCCAAGCAACATCGGGAGTTTATGTGCCGATGACGAAGAACCTTCAGCCACTCACGCTCCACCGCACGCAAACAGGGCCACATGGCCTTCTGCAAACTGGGTCTCACCTGTAAAGGCCCAGTGGCACCTATCAGACATCATATTCCACTCGCTCTCGGCTGATGTGTCCTTTTTGACGGCTCTCTTCCGCGCTCGCGGCGGCTCTAGAATACTGTCTGCTAGCAACGCAGTTGAGCTCCTGGACAATGTTGTAGGCCGATCAACGAAGCATTTCGAGCCCAAATCTAATAACTCCATGGACCAAAACTTTACACCAGTCGTCCTCACCTATACGCGGCTCTACTGTTTCACGCATTTACGTCTAATTGCGCCACTCAAAGCGCTAACCCTCAAAAAGCTGTATAAGACACTCATAGGCTTCAAGCTGTACACGCAGCGCATCGGAGACATAATTGAACTCGCGAGATACGCGTACTCGAATCCAGATCTGCCGGATGGGAGTGCCGACGGACATATGGACGACCTGAAGAAAATTGTGGTTGAGTATATCGTGTGCGAGATCGACTTGATCGGAAGATGCAAAGAATTCGTCAAGTATATAGAAGAGGGCGGTGAATTTGTGGGAGATTTCTAGAGGCTGGTAAGGGACTATATGGCCTGATGCATGCGTACGGATTGCGCCTACATTCACTTTCTTATAAGTCTGTTCTTAATCAGTAATATCTATGCCCGAGACTCTTTGCACACACTACGTTAGTTACCCAACGTACCAATCATGGCTATCTTGACTTGTTGTGACTATATATTACGTCTTCCTTTATTCGCACTAGGAAACATGTTGCCACCTACGAAAGTAGTCTAAGCCACGAGCCGCGCCCGCCTTCGGCTAGTGCTTATCGCAGGGGTTTGCTTCTGCCAGGGTTCGCAACGGACGGGTACCCGCCAAGATAGCCCCGCTACCCGGGTACTTACTAAGAGACTATAGCGAATAAAATAGAGACACTATAAAGCTGATACCTATTAGAATAAAGGCTAAACCAAGTTAAGACTAGTATCTGCCCGGGTAGCGGGGCTGTCTTGGCGGGTACCCGTCCATTGCGAACCCTGGCTTCTGGAGAACAGCTTTGCCACCTTTTCTAGGGCAAGGGTGCGGAAATGCCTGCCTTGAGTATATCTTCCATTCACTCCACTATCTGATCTTGCAGTCAGAGATTGATTTGTGCATCCTTCAGCCCGCACATTTCATGCAGTGCTCCTCACCGACCCTCATTTCTTTCTCGCGTCCACCATGCGGCTGATCAACACCAACACCTTCGAGCTGAAGGAGTTCTTCAACTATGGGATTCCCAGATACTCCATCCTATCGCACTGCTGGGGAAGCGAGGAGGTGACATACCAAGAATGGCAGGCCTGGAGATCCGATCCTTCGTGGAAAGAGAACGGCTGGAAAACAGCGAAACCTGGCTACCAGAAAACGCTGAACTTCTGCCAACTTACTCGCGGAGCATATCTTGTCCGGCGAGATACAGGCGAGGTGATACATCGCAGCAAAGTCCCTCCCAGTGCCCTCGGCTCGTTTGAGGAGATAGAGTGGGCATGGGTGGATACTATGTGCATCGACAAAACATCGAGCACGGAGCTCACAGAGGCGATTAATTCGATGTTTGCTTGGTATACGAAGGCTGCAGTGTGTGTCGCTTTCCTTGAAGATGTGGGCGATGGTCAGGGAGGGGCTGGGCCGGATCTACGCAACAGCAGATGGTTTACTCGCGGCTGGACGCTGCAGGAGCTCATTGCGCCTTCGCATGTCGATTTCTACACGAGCGGCTGGCACGAATGTGGGAATAAGAGAGACGATGCGCAACTGATCTCCGGCATTACTTCGATCCCGGTCGAAGTTCTGCAGCAGTCAAAGACGGTGTTAGAGTTCCCAGTCGCCACTAGATTCTCCTGGGCAAGGATCCGGACGACCACCCGCGTCGAAGACATTGCGTACTGCCTACTAGGTATATTCGGGATCGAGATGCCTCTGCTCTACGGCGAAGGCATAAAGGCATTCCGCAGACTGCAAGAGGAGGTCATTAAGCGAGGTGTCGACCACTCGATTCTCACTTGGCGCGTCCCACAAGACAATCCATCCACTAACTACTCCGCACTGGCAGAGTCTCCAGGCAACTTCCACTCCTGCGATGGTTTCCGCATCCTCTTAGACATCGAGGAGATAGTGTGGAAGGACGGCTCCGTAACGCACATGATCCGCCAGCTCTGGTCGCCCACGACAAACGCGCGAAGGCTGTGGGGAGTGACTTCTCGCGGTCTCGAGGCGACACTGCCGCTGCTTCCGTGTACATGCCGCGGCCAGGGCAAATACTATATTGACGCCTTTGCGCCCTGTCGCCTTGCTATTCTCAACCTAAGTTCGGCTACGCATGTGCTGGCCATACACGTGGACGGGTACAAGCGCGATGGAAGCATTTGCTGGCGGACGCGTGGCGATACCATTACCCAGGTCGAGATCAAACGGGTGCGTGAAAAGCTGAAAGACAAGGACGAGTGGGAGAACCTTTGCAAGACGGTCTATCTGCAGCTTTCACCAAGTCCACGAGCGCAGCCGGAAGCTCCATTGCCGGATAGTGTGTCCAAGTCGTTGTCGTCGCTCAAGAACATTTTAGCGTAGGGTAAACCCGGAGCCAGAGGCGTCAAGAATGACATGGAACGATTATTTGTGCTTCATCAGATTAATGAATTTGTAACGTTAGTGCAACGTCAACCGCTTGATTTTAAGTTGTGACTCTCTCGCTGCTTCTACGTGCTATCGCCTCCGGCGCAAGGTCAGAGCAGGAGCGGGTCGGCCATCTTTTTGCCACCAGTGGCGATCCAGAATAACCTTACATTCTTATCTCATATAAGCTTCATTTCTCCTACGCCACCTGATTTTACAAAGAGCTTACCAACACGCTCCTGTACTGATTATTCTAGAGTATCACGTGTTGATTACATTAAGTTTTATATCTTTATACGGAAAATAGTCTCCCCCAAAAGGAGCGCCTTTTCCGAGATGGCTTTGGAGGTACGTTCCCGACCCTCCACGCTTGCGAAGTGTCGCACGTTTGCGTGTGGGGCTGTGTGGGCTCATCTTGATGAGAAAATCGTATATTCTGCCAACATGAAGTCACCGAGAGCTGGTCACATGATCAGTCACGTAATAGGCCACGCGACCCAGTATATAGAATCTTGCCTGGAGCGCCTGTACGGCGCTCCAACCTTCAATCAACACTTCCTACACCTTATATTGTTCAACATATTCTTCCTCGTGTTCAACCTAGCCTGGCTATCTACAGGAACCGCACGGCAAGCTTACTCATGTAGCTCCTTACTGGCGTGCGACAATTGTATCCGCGTTGTGCTTGGAGGACGAAGTGTGTAAAGTTGGTGCCGCGGCTGTGAGCGGGCCCAATAACAACGGGGCACATGGCATCAAGGCCCCGACTTACGCAAACTGAGCGAAGCTAATTGATTGGGGAGTCATGCCCGACAATTCGACCACGGAGTACATAGACATGGAGGATCGATGCTATCATTTGCGCACGCACGAATCTTGTGTGCAATATGAGCAAAAGGACGGATGATGGAAGCTGACGATTAGGCTTAACAGGCTTGCATACCGTAGGGAACAAATACTAGTACCACATTGTGTGCCAGTGGCGGTCTACGAGGAACCAGCGCAGATTAGCCTTCTACGTTGCTCCTCACATATGCTGTCGGTGGTAAGATTGAAGAGCGAATGTTCGTCCCATCATCAAGATGGGAAGAACATAGTCATCGCCGGCACGATGACACCGCCGCTGGCATGAACAACCTACAAGCGGGGTTACGTATACGAGGCTGTGCATCTTAGCCGGCTTCAGCCTAATCGTCAGCACTGTGCCCCACTTTGACTTTCTTCCTTCATTGCTTGCACACCCAGTATCCATCACTTTCATTATACCTCCATTTCTATCTTGTACCGGCACGGCAGTGGAGAGTCTTGATTAAATAGTATTCGAGGTCTCGCGAGCCACTACACGCCCTTGAGCTGTGCACAGAGCAACACGACCACACTGTCCCTCCCATAGGACGGGCAAAGAAACGCTTATGTTAGACTGAGCGAGAGCGTTACCGCCATAGAGCTTCTATTGTGACAACTATGTCTCGTGCTCTAGCGAAGGCTTCGTCGCTAAAGGCAGAAATTCGCCTGGCACAGGCCGTCTCTGAGTTCGAAGCTGAGCTCTCGAACGAGCAAAAGGCAAACTTTCGCACACAAAAATCCCAGTCAATGACATCTACCCCTAGCCTAGGCGATGTAATGCGGCTGACGGCTGAGTTTGATCGTCAAATGTCAAAGAAATTCGGTGGTCGATGTTTTGGGCCCCGCTTCACCAACTTCCTCCAAGGAGTTCAGCAATTTGCTGCGCTTGGAGATGTCGTGGTCGGAGGTTCACAGAATCTGGTAGCCTGTGGCGTGTGGTCACTAGTACGCATGTCATTTTTGGTCAGTATCGTGAACTTGTATCGTCGTCGCTGTTAATCGCTGATACACTCTAGTCGTTTGTGAGCGTATCAACTTATGTGGACAAGCTGTCCTCGCTGTTCATGGAAATTGGCCGTTCTGCCCCATGCCATCGAGCAATGGCCCTTCTCTATCCTCGGTCTACAGCGCTTCAATCATACCTTTCTGAGTACTTCATCGTCGTTGTCCGCCTGTGCCATCATTTGTTCAAGTTCGGACAGAAATCCACCGTTCGGCAATTAACATCAGCACTGAATGACTCAATCTTGAAGACATTCCGAACCGAACTTGACGAGTGGGCAAGATCGATCGACCAAGAAGTGCATCTAAACGAAGCCAACGAGGCTTCCAAATTTCGGGCTTTGTCTAAGAAAGCGCTCAAGTCTACAGTTTACGAGCAGAGACTTGCCACAAACTTACGGATACTTGACCTTTGCTCTACGTATGACCATCAAACAACATGGAAACAAATCCGGAAGGCTGGCAACGCATCTTTTTTCATGCAGGGTGAAGATTACCAAGAGTGGAGGCTTTGTTCGGATGCTTGCACGCTAATATGCACAGGCAAGCTAGGTTCGGGCAAATCTGTTTTACTAGCTAACCTTGTGGATGACCTTAACCTCCATACCGGTAATGAGCAACGACCTGTAGCATACTTCTTCTGCAGGCATGATGTTCCAGAGAGTTTGCAGGCACGAACAATCATCGGGTCGCTGGTACGCCAATTGTTGTGTACCGTTCCAGATCTTGCTTTGCCCTCAAAGAGCTACCGGAACCATCATGCTGTCTACGACACCGAGGAACTACTTGAACTGCTCGTTCAGAGCTTCTCTGACTGCCATAAAATGTACCTTGTCCTGGATGGACTGGATGAATCCGAAGATAAGGAGAAGGAAATCTTAGTGCAGGCACTCCAAAAGATTCAAAGGAGGTTAAAAGTACTAGTCTGTGCTTCTTTCCGAACTGAGCCAAATAATGGCCTGCAGTCCATCATCGAGCAATTTGTGGCCACTCGCGTCGTCTCAATCCCGGAAGATAACCCCGAAATCGAAACTTTTATTGAAGCACACCTAGAGCTTTGCCTTCTCCAAAAACGTTTGGTAATTCGAGATCCGACTTTAATACTCGACATCCAAGATGCACTCCTGAAAGGATCGCAAGGAATGTTCCTTTGGGTGGCTCTTCAAATCCAATCTTTGTGTACCATGAAAACCGATCACGCTATTCGAGAAGCACTTGCAGACTTGCCTAAAAGCCTCTCGGAAACATTTGCTCGGATCCTACATAAGTCGGGAAGCTTAGACCGATCATTGCAGGAAAGGACGCTACAGCTTGTGCTGGCAGCCTCTCGGCCCCTGACAACAGAGGAGCTGAGAGAAGCTTTGAGCGTCACCCCCGGAGACACGACCTGGGATCCTTCCCGAGTTTTGAACAACATTGACTCCGCGCTAGCTTGTTGCGGGTGCCTTCTCAACATCGACGAGGAAGAGCTAACCGTGCGAGTTGTACACCACAGCTTCAAACAGTACGTTCTGAATGGCTCTGAGGGGTTGGGCTATATGGAGTTTTCTATCGAAAAAGCACGGAGAACGTTAGCGGACGCAATTGTGACATATCTTGCATACGGAATCTTTGGAACCAATCTGTCCAGGTTGAAGGTCCGCCCAATCATGGCACATTCGGCGCCGACTAGAGTTGTGCAAACAACTACGGAGTTCTCAAGCACTACCCAACAACTCGCTATGAGACTCATGAGGTCTAGGAGACAGCCTGAATTTGATATGAGTCGAGTCGTTGCAGAAGCCCGAAGCTCCTCCAAGGTCAAACCCGAGAACGTGTTTAGTTTCCATACATACGCAAGTGGATATTGGCAGGACCACATTTTGTACGTGTCAGGACAGAATGATATTGTTCTCAAACTATCGATCGATTTGATTGATAGGCAAATATCTACGATGAAGGTGATGGATAAGGACTGTTGGATGCATTGTTCCTGGGCTTCGGAGAATGGAAATAAGTTGATTGTCAAGCGGTTGCTGCACTCTGGAAAGATTGATATAGATTCAACGGACGAAAGTGGGCAGACGCTGCTGATGCGGGCGGCGCAGAACGGACACAAAGACATCGTCGAGCTATTCCT
>ML996340.1:0-34715 GCA_010093805.1 Polyplosphaeria fusca | reverse complement strand
GGACGCGGACGCCAGCCGGGTCGAGTCGTGGGAGAAGGCCACCGAGGTGACGGAGGAGCTGTGGCCCTCGAGCGTCGACAGGCAGCTGCTCCATTCGTCCTGCATTCCGGGCTTGATTACCATCCCCTGTGGCTCTTCATTTTTGAACAGCGTTCGTATAACACTGCGAGTTGGACTAAAGAGAAGTGCGCCGTATACCTGGAGCGGACTACTCTCGATCGCCGCTTTATGGTACATGATGAATCGGCGTGCATCTCGAACCACTTCCATTGTCGAGGATGTAGCCGCTCTCTCCTACTCGAGTCAGCAATGGTTAGGCTATATGGTATGAGCAGGTAGGAAATTACTTCGGTCAAGGCCACTAATTTACCCGTTGAGACTACACCCTTCGACAAACTCTTACAAAGGCTCACAGATTCGAGCCAGTAGAGAGCCTTCTTTCTCATAAAACTGTCCACCACACCACCACTCTGGAGGACGCTCACGTCAAACATTGAGTGATTAGAGGCATAGTCGTACAGGTGGTCGATCCAGTAGATGCATGAGTACCGCAACGCAGTTAATGGATCAGGCTTCGGTTGTGCGATCTGTTCAGTAGAACACCCTAAAGCACCCAGCTCATATATATCACGTCGTAGCGCGTTAGACATGACTAGTAGCGATCGAGAGAAGATTGTGTAGTGAGCTACTTCCCTTCCAGATGGGAATATTATATCGATTGTCTCCTTGAGCAGGAAATCCTTTGCGGACTGGTGCACAAAATATATCGTGCCATCTCGAATAGTCAGGAGCGAGCCGCAGAGGTCGACTATCTCTCTCACAGAATCGGGGTTTTCAGCCAGGCCGTCGAGATCTTCGACAAGCGAGGTAAGCTCCTGCAGCGTGACGGGCAGGTACACAACAGCAACTGTGGCGAGTATACGTTTGCAAAGGTCAGCATCATCCGAAGTATTGATGCGTTGCACCATTCGATTGTATAGAGAGTTGAGCCCAGGAGGAAACACCTCTAGCTTCTTGATGATGTTGAAGCGTGACATCTTCTCCAGATTCTGACAGACTAACGCCACCCAGAGGAAGGTGTCGTTCGCATTAGTATACAGGTGCCTTAGTACGGCGTCCCTTGTCTGATCGTTGTACCTTTTGTCTTGTGCCAGTCGTGACACCTTGTGCTTGATGTAGGAACGCACGGCGGCAGATACGGAGTCTGCATTCAGCTCAAGGCTCAGCCTGATCTTGTCTCCTGCTCGCTCGAGACGCTCCTCGATGTCGGGCCAGTTGCGGCTGGACATGATCCACTTGACGCGTGACGATGCCGAAGACGTCTGGACAATCAAGTCCAGCAGCTTTGGTAGGTCCGTGACGCACTCGTCAAGTGCGTCGATGACAAGATAGGTAATCTTCAGGCTTGGGTCCTGTACAACACTTGCAAAGATGTCGGATAGAGCAACCCAGGCATTCGCATCCTCGAACAGCGCTTTGCCTGTTTGGTCGTGCTCTTCCCGCAGGTGAGAGATGAGCGATGGCTGCTGGCTGACAAGCATGAATAGCAGACCCCGCAGCACAGCCGTTGCACTGTTGATACGTGAGTCTGTGGCTTGGCAGAAGAAGTAGGCAAGGAGAGATGTCTCGGCCGTTGACTTGCTCAGCTCGTTGATGATGCCGCATAGGAGCATGGTCTTCCCCTTGCCAGGATCGCCCTTGATCCACAACAGTCGGCTTTGTGGCTCTTCCTGCCATCGCCGGAAGTCGGGGGTTTCTAGGATCCAGTGGTACGAGTCCTCCAGCAGCCCGCCTTTAGTCTCTTCAATTCGCGCTTTGTCACGCTGCGGATCGGTAATGTGTAAGTCTCGCGTACACTGCTCTAGCTTGTTAATCTCGTCTTGAAGCCGGGTTAGTGCTTTCCCCATCCCTTCGCCATAGAAAGGAGCGATATGGACGCCAAAAATGCCTAGCAAAGAGTATACCTTGTCCTCTTCACGCGTTGTCTGGCGGTGTTCCATCCACGACAAGCGATCGCTAATGCGGAATCGCGACAGGAGCCCTCCTCGCAGCGCTGCCTCTGGAATGGCAGTGATCTCATGGATCTGTTGCCTCAGTGAATCCTTATCGCCAAGTCTCTTGCGTTGTCGGGAAAAGAACTCGACTACACGAGGCGCAAGTAGCTCCTGAAGTGTCCAGCCTCGAGTGAACCATTTGCTACCCCGAAAGGCAGATTCCCACTCAGATGTGTCGCCATCGGCCTTTCAGCTGTCGAAACATCTGACAGATAGACATAGCATCGAGCAGCATCGCCGTACCAGCGGAACATGGAGTTAATGGCTTTCGACAGCTCAGCCTTGTTATCCTTATTGATACAGCAAGCGTCAATCCAGATGTACTCTAAGCCATCTCGCCTGGCTTGCTCTGCACAGAACCGAATCTTCTCGTACCCAGGCTTGTCTGCACCAGTGTGTTTTATCAAGTCATCAAAGTTGACCTCATCAATCTCGGCCCCCCAAGTATGTGAGAGGATCGCATAGGGAGGAATCGCCTCATTGCTGGAAAAGGCCTCCGTGAGACGGCACCCGCCAGTGCCGTCACACTGCAAAAGGCGCATCGTATCGCATCGAGCTGAACAGAACAAGCTGGGAAGAAATGTGTCCTGGTAGACCTCGGTGGCAGCGGCCTAGCTGGAAACGCAGGCACAGCAGCTCGGTAATCTATTGGCATCGGGCCTGGGCAATGGGTCAGTAAATGCAAAGGAGTCGGAAGGAGCAAGTAATACCCGAGGGTCACGTAGGGAAGAGCGGGGGATGATCACTGGTGTGCATGTTTTAGTTGAATGATTGAAAGCTGGATCAGGCTGAGGTCGCGCCGAGAAGTTGGGTGCTTGCACAGCCCCGAGTGTGGCGCAGCAAGTCTCGCGCATGGCGGTGGCAGAGGCTGGGGGGCAAGGACGACGTGCATGAACGGCTCGATCGCGCTAGCGGGAGGATGGCCAACCCGCTCCTGCCCTGACCTTGCGCCGAAGGCGATGTTTTGTTGATGTGGATGAAGAGACGATGGTGTGGCGTCTTACCAAGCACAGCCACCATCAGATACGATTTTAGATAAAAACGGCCCGGTACCTAGTGGTTAGTTCCACCCTACTTTATCCCAGATCTCTGCTCTCATCTTACTTAGTCCTCGTGGGCTTCTTATAATTTAAGCTCCTCGCAGGCCGTACAGGTCAAACATGAGCACCTCTCTACAGCGCTAATGATTGCAGTGCTCCACGCCGTTTGTTATGTACCGTGCGACAGCTGTATCACCAAGATATGCAGTGCCTTTCACCTTTGTATGTCCTTGCAACCATGACTTTCTGCTAACAACACTTAATCCGCTTGCTTAAGCGTACACTTCGAGCTTGGTATTCCGCAACTCATCATGCCAATCTCTGGCGTCCGCTGCCATGCCCGCTATGTCTAACGCCCACCCAATCTACCCTAGCCATCTGGCTGCCGCTCGGTATGTGCCTCGGTCATGGTGTGCTCAGGAAGCACAAGGATGTAAGAGGGCTGGAGCGGGTCTTTTGCTCGATCGGCGGAGGGGTCAACGGTGAGTCTGGAGGGCTTGAGGGCGACGTGATAGATGTTGCGGAAGCTACCGAAGTAAACGTAGTCGGCTGTCGGATCACATCTCCATGTTGTACAACGGCTGTGTCGGAGGCTAGTTACGGTTTCGATGCCGGACGCAATCGTTAACTTTAAACAAGTGCTAGGGCCTTAGAACGCTAGCCCTGCTCCCATTCTAAAGTCGGATTTTAAACGTCCCGCAGCGCTTAGCAGTGGCGCTACACAGCCACGGGTTTAACAGTCGTCAGAGATACATTAACTTAATTAGTAGATTGTTTTTATAGAATCATGGCAATATTCGTTGTACGCTGAGCTTTCTGGTTGCTGGAAGTCAAAGTACCCCCTCGTTTGTCTCGCCACACAGTGTCTCGCTACGCAGTGAGGGACGTTATACAATATCTTAGAAGCACGTTAGAAACGTGTTTTAAAGGCATTTAACTATGGTAACTTTAAGTTTGCGTTAGCAAAACCTAGAGATAAAGGATACATTCAAAACACGTTTTCAACGTATTCCATAGGTAGAGAGCTATATCACGCTAGCGTCATGGTCAACCGAGGTGTTTCCATGTCCATCTGACATGAAACCTCTTCAATACCTAAATCATGTTTTCCATAGGTAGACACCCATACCAGGCTAGCGCCATGGTCAACCGAGGTATTCCCATGGTAAGTTAACATGCTCCCTGAAAAGAGGTGATGATGAGATATATTCTCGCACGAATGTCGCATTATCAACACACCCCCAAACCCGTATCTTATTCAGGGGCATGAATTCATTCATATCCACACACCCCCACCCCTTGAAGGCCTCACCCCCCAAAAAAATCTTGAAAACAAGAAACCTCCGCCTCTAGGCTGCCCTTGTCAAATTCGTAATATCCACATGAGAAGGAAAAAAGGCCTCTTCACTTTCCTCATGTCACTCATGGCTCCGTCCCCGCACCCCCCTCAGCATCATCCACAAACGGCGCCTCGGTCCCATAAAAGCCCACCAGGTCATGCGGCAGATACTCGAGATCCCAGGGCATCATTTCCTGGCCCAGGACGCTCATATCCAGCTCGTGGGAAATGATGTCCATGTTTCCAAAGTCGAGGTTTGTGGTGGTGCCATCGGGGGTCGGGTACGCGGAAGCGAAGGCGGCTCCAGGCGGGGAGAGGTGGTCCTGGGGCGGGCCGGGGTTTGGCGCAGAGGTTGATGAGTTGCGGAGCGAGGGGAGGCGGGATGTGTTTGGGGAGGCGGTGGAGAAGGGGGAGTGGAGGTTTAGGAGAAGATCTGCGTCGGAGACGAGGACGGGGTCGGGGGTGGGGACGGAGTTGAAGGGTGTAGTGGAAGAGGTGTTTTGCGTGGGTGGAGGGGGCATTGAGGCGGGGTTAAAGGGCTGCTGGGTGAGCATGGAGAAGGTTGGTGTGAGACGAGGGTCGATTGGAGGGTTGGAGGCGGAGGGCTGAGCGAGAATAGAGGCTGGCGAAGGTAATGTGTTTAATGAGGAAGGTGTTTGTTTCACCTCTCGAGTATCAGCCGGATACATGACGGCCACGTTTGTAGAGGGTGAGTTCATAGTTCCAGTCAATGACCAACCGATAGCTTGGCTAGCGATGGGCATAGGCGAGCCTGGTATGGTGGGCGTGCGCGCTCCCTTGTGGCGAAGTGCGGCAGGCATCTTGGCGGCGTGATCGACGTCGACAGATTCTGGCGTCAGATATGTGCCCCAACTCAGCTTGCGCCGCCAGCCAGGAGTGTTGAACGAAGGTTCGGGGCGTGGAAGTTCCAGCGCGCTTTCCATTTCCTCTCGTGTGTACAGCAATGGATCGCCGACGCCTTTGGCTTTCTGGTCCAGGACTGTGAGAATGTACTTTACGCCCGACCAATACGTTTCCAGCGACTTGAGAGCGCGAGAGCAGCGCTGGTAGTTTTGATTCGCCGCAGACGCAAGCAGCGTGTGTTTTGCGGCATGATCATGCGCGTTGGTGGGACGTTCGCCATTGGGTGGAACGAGGTGTTTTTCGAATTTCATGTGGTCCAGCGAGGTCTTCTCGACGTCCATTGGATCACGGTCGGGAGCCGAGCCTGGGGTGGAGGGTCGGGAATGCGGGTTAGATGAAGCCGAATGCAGAGCACTTTCCTTGAGAAAAGCACAGGCGGCAATGTAGATGGGTTGACTAGAGGGATGAGCAAGGTCGACATTTGATAGTAGAAATCTTACCTTGTGAAAGGGTTGCCCACACCGGTGCGAGTGTCGATCAGCTCCGTGAAGGCGAGAATATCTGCGACCGTCTTCGCCGAAGACATTGAAAGCTCACGGCTGTTGCTCGAAAGAGGCTGCGTGCTGCCTTCAAAAGTCTTGAGAAGTGTAGGCTGATGCAGCAGAACGATCAGCGTGTGGAACCAACAATGCAGAAGCAGAAAGTTGGTGCCCTGGTTGATTTTGACATAGTGCTGGAAATTGACAGCCGTAAAATGTAGCTTGGGTGACAAGCCCTGGTATATCTCGGTGAGCTGGAACTCCAGCGCGTTCAACTGCTTCTGGAGATCATCCGTTACGTCGGCTTTCTCCTTGATGCTGTTGAGAAGGTCTGTGACCCTGCCGTAGAGGTGAATGATGCGTATGAGGGCGGGAAAGGGTAATGGCCAGCCCGAGGGGGGGTCCACTTCGTCAAGGGACGGAAAGGAGATTTCGATATCCCGGTCACGAAGGGTCACAGGTCGCCCAGTGCCGGACGATATGACGCGGTCGAGAAAGAACAGGGACCAGAAGGTGTCGAGTCTTTCTCTCTCCACAGCTCTTTGCTCTTCAATGTCTGGATCCGTGCTGGACGGTCGCCGAGACAGCGTGTCATCCGGCTTTCCATTGGGACCCGTTTTTATTGATTTCGGGGTGGGGCCATCGCGTCCCTCGTACTTGAGGCCTTGCAGCGTCTGCATGCCCAGATCCTGGGCCATGCGAATTGATATCCCTAGATACATCCAAAGGCCGCTGTCACGACTAGCTCCGAATTCATCGTACGCCAGAAGTAGCGCTGCTTGAACCACAGCGACACTTGGACACGGAAAGGCATCAGGGATGGCACATTTCGCTCTCTGCGCAAAGGCCTGACCATACTCGGATGGGTGGATCTTGGTTGGCTCTGCCATACCGTCCTTTGGTGGATCTGGTTGGCCGGTGAGTAATGGATGATTGGAGAATCTTGCGGACAGGGCGCAGACGGCATCCACCAATATAGCATCAACCTGTTTCTCCTCAAGATCACGCATGAAGCGATCCTTTTGTAAGAAGGGGAAGTTGCATCCGAGGTGCACGAAAAAGAGCTTGCAGAGGTGGGTGATCAAGGGGCTCGGCGACATTGCCGAAGTGTCGTAGACGGGTATCTCCAGCGGAGTACGTGCTTCAGGGACGGGTGGCGAGCCGACAGATGGAGGTTGGCCAGGGGTCGAAGACTCGAGGGCTGTTGACGATTAGCATGGGCGAGAAAGAAGCAGAGCTGGCTGGCCTACGATCCGATGCGGTGTGTCCCGTGCTATGCTGCTTTCCCCTGACCTTGACCACCATCTGCTTGAAGCCAGGCATGATGGCCGTCGGGCCAAAGTAGCGAAAGTAGGGCATCCGGTTGCGCGTGCTCAGCGTGAGGGCGGCATTGCCCGTCCCATCTCCACTATCGACCCTGAAGGGACGGTGGTGGGCGGGGGAGTCGGGGTTCTGGGAGGCACTCGAGGATTTGTGCTGCAGGGGCGGCCGCGAAGGGGCTTCCTGCTTGATCTTGGTGGCATTGGCGGCGCCGTTGCTCTCGCGACGAGCTCCCTTCTTGCCGTCCTTTGTGGTATCGGTAGGGCTAGTTGGATTGGACGGATCGGCCTCACTCCCGTACCCAAGACACTCGTGCTTGTTCTGCTTGCATGTGCCGCAGACGGGCCGCTCGCCTGGTCGGTCAGTCAGGATGGTGGATAGGCTATGGACAGGAATTCGTACCGGAGCAGCGCGTCTTCTTGCGGCGACATGTCAGGCAGGCCGAGTTGATTCTGCGCCGCTTCGCATACGGGCCGTCATGGTTGGTGACGAAGCGTATGGGCTTCGGCAGGGCAGCAGCTGGGGTCGCGGACGCGCTCGAGGTGGCGCCGTTATTCATGAAAAGGGAGTTGCAGTCGACAGCGGGATGCGCGCCAGCTCGCGGGCGGGGTCGGCGCAAAAGTGCGCGAGGTGGTAGTGGTGCTGCTACTACGCAGTGCTGCTACGACTACGAGGCCGTCGGGGGAGAGCGGGGGACGAGGATGCTGCAGACCCGTCGAGCAGACGTGGGCATGATCATGGGGCGCGCGCGAGCAAACGACGACGAGACCGGGCTGCTGCTGCTAGAGACGAGTGTGATCTCATGCGCAGTGGAGAATAACCCCAGGAAATGCACGACGACGGCGCCACCGCGCGAACCGAGCTGCACTGCGAAGTTGTCGTCGTGCCGCGCCCACCCTTCAGCCTTTGCCCACCTTTCGCCCACCCCAATCCGCCCCCGACTGAATCGCCAATGGACGCCCTGCGACCAGCCCTCGTCTCGCTGCGGCTTTCTGTCTCTGCCTCGCGCACCGCTCCTCGCCCGCTGTCCCGCTGTCTGCACCTCTCGGCCTCGCGATGCGCCACTCCACACCCACATCCATCCGTCCCTGGCCCGCCGCCCAAGTCCCCAGCGCCCGCCGCCTCAGACTCTCTCGAGCGCATCGCGCGGAAGCGGCGGCAAGCTGAGCTGCTCAAAAGTGCCCAGGAGCTCAAGGCGTCGCCCTCGAAGCCGCGGTACGCGCTGCAGAAGCGCTTCTGGAAGGACGTCTCGGTCAAAGAGACGCCAGGTACCTGGTCCGCCATTGCGCCGTCACTCGTCTCCTAATAGCATCCAGATGGCTTCCACGTCTTTCTCGACAGCCGCCCCGTGCGAACCCCGTCCAAGGGCATCCTTACCGTCCCCTTGTCCAAGCACCAGCTCGCCACGGCCATTGCCCTCGAGTGGGATCTCGTCGTCAGCGCCCAGCAAGCCCTCAAGACCGAGTACATACCCATGACCTCGCTCACTTCCCGCGCTCTCGATATAGTCGCAGCAGACACATCCTCCAACACAAAATTGCGGCAGGACATTATCACAATGCTGATGCGGTATCTGTCCACCGACACACTGCTGTGCTGGGCCCCTGAGAAGAATCTGCATGATCCGTCGCAGAGCACCTCGTTGCGACAGCTCCAGCAGCGCATCTCTGAGCCGATACTATCATACCTCACGACTCATGTCTGGCCCGGCGTAGTCTTCACACCCATTCTTCAGCCAGACAGCATCCTCCCCGTGGCCCAGTCGGACATGACGCTGGATGTGGTACGCGGTTGGCTCTCGGGACTCCCGGCGTTTGAGTTGGCAGGCCTCGAGCGCGCAGTGCTGGCGGGGAAGAGTCTGCTCGTGGGCGCGCGGCTGGTGCACGAATGGGGCGAGGCGTTTGCGCAGTCAAGATTGCAATCGGGGGCGATTGACGCGACTGGCGACGGAGCGCGCTTTGGCATCGAAGAGGCTGCCGAGGCGTGCAGCACAGAAGTCAGCTGGCAGACGGGCCAGTGGGGCGAGGTGGAAGATACGCATGACGTGGAGAAGGAGGACATGCGGAGACAGTTTGGAAGTGCTCTCATCCTCGTCAGTGGAGACGGCTCATAGCAGCACTCGAATAGAGGTTAGACGATAGACTCTGTATATCAGCGTGTACATGTTTGTAATCACATGGCAGTGTAGCATTTAGAGGGCAATTGACATGAGCGCAGCGCTCGTTCCCTGCGTCATATGAGGACGCAATTGCCTCGGATAGCCGTCCAAAACCTGACCTGCATCGAACGAGGCCGAAATAACTCCTTTGATCATGGCCAGTGGTCTGAGAAAGCTACGAATTCTACCATGGACGGGTCTCGCTGATATCAAAATACTAATTACGACAAATGCTCAGCTTACATATTACGTAGCCGTACGCGTAGATCGTGGCGCCCCTTTCCGAATATGTAGAAGCCGTTCAGCTCGCTTCATGGTTATTTCGCTCGCAAATATAATTCCTAATGCGGCTTGAGCGACAGTACTTAAGGCGTTTGTCAGTCGTTCTCTTGACTGAACTCATCCTCAGCGCCACGTTCGCACCTGCCTGAAGCGGGCTGGGCTCGATTGGCAACCGGGGCCTAGACTGTCGCATCTTGCATAGCATAAAATCGGCTTTGGGCCCGCGACATTTTCGATTCGCGGTCGTGCGTTGCTGGAGCTGGCCGTCGTCCCCTGGCCGTGATTGGCCCATCAGCAGCACTCCCCTGACCCCGCCGCCACTACCACCACTTCTCACAGGCACGTCAAGCTCGCCCGCCACTCGAGTTTCTCCCAGGCCTGGAGTCGCACACGAGCTCCTACTCGTTCTATTCCTACCTCCTCCTTCACATGCGCCGTCGATTGGATACGAGACAATTATAACCTACATTCCTCCCCACCCCGCGCTTGGCCAGGACGACGGAAGAGGAGCGCGCCCAATCGCACACCATGGACGGGTGAGTGCTCCAGTCCAAGACGGCTACCGGCCATGGCAGTCGCAGCACAACACGATGCGCCATCGCCTCCGCTGCAGCCCTTCTGAGTATTCAACTGCCCCTCGGGGCAACTGACGGCCCGCGACAGACACAAGCGCTCCAAGAGCAGCAGCGTCAAGAACCTACTCGGCCGCGTCTCGTCGAACTCGCGCAACGACGTCACCGACATGAGCGCCCCCGAGGGCAGCGGCCCGCCTTCCTCTTCAGCCACGTCCATCACCTCGCAGCCGGCCTCGCTGCACTCGCACTCGCATCACCATCTCCCGGGCCACCATCGCAGCGCCTCGACCAAGCATCGCGCCCATCTGTCAACCAGCATGTCCAATGTCGCCCAGCAGGACAGTGCGGGTCCCTCGTCCCCGATCCATGCCACCCACCCCACCTCTCCCACGCCAAAGGGTGCCTCGATAGAACAATCCGTCAGGCTGTTCAAGGTCTTTGAGTCGCTGCGGAATGGAGACACAGCTGCCATCTCCAAGGCAATCCGAGAGCAACAGGCCGCGACAGACTCAGACCAGAGCACCTCTTCGCTGCCACTTGGTGGGGGAAAGCCCGAGGGGACGTCCATACTGCACCTGGCCATACAATGCGCCGAGGGACCTGTCATCGAGTTTGTTCTGTCGAATGCAACGCCGGCTCCAGACTCCGCTATCAACATCAACGGCCAAGACCGCGATGGGAACACACCACTCCATCTCGCAGCGACCCTTGGCCGCGCCCCAGTTGTGCGCATGCTGCTAGATCAGCCGGGCATAAACGACTCGCTCACCAACTACAATGGCCAGACGCCGCTGGACGTTGCACGCACTCCTGACATCTTCCAGCAGCTGCAGCTTGCGCGCTCCATATTCATCGAAACAAACGGGAAGAATCTCCAGCAGCTGGTGCAGACCGGCGACATGGCTACACTGGAGAAGGTACTGCAGGACCCGCGTGTAAAGAGTACCATGGACGTCAACAGCCCTGAGCTTGCGACAGATCCGATAGTGGTTGACGCTGGTGGCACGCTTTTGCACGAAGGAGCGAAGCGAAGAGATGTGAAACTAATACAGATTCTCCTCCTCAACGGCGCCGATCCCTTTCGCCGAGACCGCAAGGGCAAGCTACCCCAGGACTATACGAAAGACGACCGTACACGAGCCATTCTCAAGCGATCACCCGCTGCGGCTGCCGCCCAGCGAGGCATCCAGGAGAAGACGATACTAGCAGGGTCAACGGCGCAAGCCGGCCCCGGCGACGGCGGAATGGGCGCAAAGGAAGCCCGTGAGATGAAAGGCTACCTCAAGAAGTGGACAAACTACACCAGTGGATACAAGCTGAGGTGGTTTGTGCTTGAAGATGGAGTTTTGAGCTACTACAAGCATCAAGGTTCGTTTTTGTGCATACTTGCCACCACTAGTCCCAAGCCTAACCCATTCAGATGACACTGGCTCTGCCTGCCGCGGTGCTATCAATATGAGAATCGCAAAGCTGTTCATGGACCCCCAGGACAAGCAGCGATTCGAGATCCAAGGTAAATCATCTGTCAAGTACCATCTTAAAGCAAATCATCAAGTGGAGGCGAAGCGTTGGTTCTGGGCTCTCAACAATGCCATCCAGTGGAGCAAGGATGAGGCACGCGAGGAAGAGAAGCGAGCAACCCAGAACCAAGAAGCCATCAAGCAAGCGAAAATTGAGCAGCTGGACAAGAAGTCGGGAAAAGAATCAGATACCCTGAGCCTCACAAGCTCGCGAATGGCAAGCAGCAAGAATCTGGCTCCCTCCTCGTCGCTCGGCATCCCTTTGACAAGCCAGGACGCGCATTCGCGAGGTGCCGCCAGCACTATGGAAGACCCGGACAGCAATTATGAGCCGAGCGTTGCGAATGACTTGGGGAAGATGGTCAGCAATGTTGGGACAGCCACGTACGACGGTGACATGGACGATGATGAAGAATATGGCGACGATGCGAGCAGTCACAACGAAATTCGACCTCACAACAAGGATGCTTTCAACATCACCGCGCAATCAGCCAAGATCCAACTTGACTTGCTTGCTCAAGTATCTGCGGCATTGCAGTCGGAAAAGACCAAGAATCCTTCCCTGCAATTATCCGATCCTTTGATGCTTCAGGCATTGTCATCATACGAGTCTGCTGTCGGGAACTTGAAGGGCCTTGTCGGGGATCTCCTTCGAATTTCGCGAGATCGTGACGCCTACTGGCAGTATCGGCTGGATCGGGAAGCGAATGTGAGGAGAATGTGGGAAGAGAGCATGGCCAAAGTCGTCCAGGAGCAAGAAGAACTCGAAACTCGAATCGGCGAGTCAGAGCTCAAGCGAAGAAAAACAAAACGTGCTCTCCGTGAAGCTTTGGAAGAGTTTGACATGAATGAGCGGAGACCTTCATCCGCGGCCAGCGACGATGACTTTGTTGAAGCAGGAGAGAGCAAAGAGCTAGCTCCGGAGCCTCAACCTTTGAAAACGAAAACCAGTTTCAACGAGCAAGCCATACGGAGAAAATCGACGTTTGCAAATCTCGCGAATGATCTTTCAGAATCGGATTCTGAAGATGACGAAGAGTTCTTCGACGCCGTCGGAGCCGGCGAGGTCGAAGTGGTGGACTTGACAGAACCCACTCCTACTGCTGACGCCAAGGACATGCCTGCCTCAGCAGAGGATCAACTAGCAGCGAAGCAAGCCGCCATTGCTACTGCCTACCGGGGCTATGAAGACGGGATAAGGAAGAAATTGGACATGGACGAGGACGATCGGCCAAAGATCTCTCTTTGGGTAAGTCTTCACACTAACTCGGGTTTACAATGTCTGACATGCATCCAGGGAATTCTTAAGTCGATGATTGGAAAAGACATGACCAAAATGACCCTCCCGGTCTCATTCAACGAACCTACCTCGCTCCTTCAGCGCGTCGCCGAAGACATGGAGTACACAGACCTCATCGACAGCGCCGTCACGCGCGCTGACTCTACGGAACGCCTTCTCTATATCGCCGCCTTTGCTGCCTCTGAGTATGCGTCTACAATTGGTCGCGTTGCTAAACCCTTCAACCCGCTCCTTGGAGAGACCTACGAGTACTGTCGCCCTGACAAGGGATACCGCTTTTTCATCGAACAAGTCAGCCACCATCCGCCAATTGGTGCTGCATTTGCAGAGAGCAAACACTGGGATTACTACGGTGAAAGTGCAGTGAATTCCAAGTTTTACGGCCGTAGCTTTGACATCAATCCGTTGGGCACATGGTTCTTAAGGCTACGGCCGACCGCGAACGGAGGGAAGGAAGAACTCTACACTTGGAAGAAGGTGACGAGCTCAGTGATTGGCATAATCACAGGTAACCCCACAGTCGACAACTATGGGCTCATGGAAATCAAAAATCACAACACGGGCGAGAAATGCGTCCTCGACTTCAAAGCGCGTGGCTGGAAAGCATCGTCAGCCTACCAAGTTTCGGGGAAAGTTTTGGACAGCACCGGCCGAGTACGCTGGAGCGTTGGCGGCCGCTGGAACGACAAGATTTATGCACGCTTGACACCCGGATTCGAAGACTCAGATATCCAGGCAGGCGGCTCCAAAGTCGCAAAAGTCGCCGACAGTCATGCGGGTGACAAAGATAGCACCAAAGCTTTCCTCGTCTGGCAAGCGAATCCACGCCCCACTGGCATTCCATTCAACCTCACCCCCTTTGTCGTTACTTTGAATGCTCTCCCCGAGTCCCTCAAACCTGTCGTTGCAACCACAGACACCCGGCTCCGGCCCGATCAGCGCGCGATGGAAGTCGGCGAATATGATTTCGCTGCTACTGAGAAGAACAGGGTAGAGCAGAAGCAGAGGGCGACACGGCGCGAACGCGAGGCCAAGGGTGAAGAATTCAGTCCGAGGTGGTTCAGCAAGACAAGGTGCGATGTTACCGGCGAGGAGTACTGGTTGTTCAATCACGAGTACTGGACTGTAAGACACAGTGTCGCTCAGGGAAAGACGGAGTGGAAGCGGGAGAACCTAGAGGATATCTTCTAGCGACTGTACATGGCCAGTAGGATAGGACCTGGTTGTGGGTTTCGTTTCTGGACTTGTAGGTTGAACGTGCTAGTTGTAATGCACGCCTTGCGCGTCTGAGCCTGTCCGTGCTGTGGGTGCTGCTAAGCACGCATAGTCATGCCGAACCACTCGATACTTCGCCTCCAACTGCCATCTCCCCCATCCCGGCGTCAGCCCTCATCCCTCTCCTCACTGCCCAGTAAACATATTCACCGCCAACCTCACCTTCAACAAATCCCCCCTCACCACCTCCTCCTTCTTCGCCATCAGCTCGTCCACATCCCACTTAACACTCACATACCTCCCCCCCAACCACTCCCCCCGCTCCGTCCCCGCCTCCCCCGCCAACCACGCCACCCCATCCCCACACAACTCCTCCGTATCCACCAGATACTCCCACATGAACTCGGGCATATTCAAAGCCAACTCCGTCCTTACCCCGCCGGGATGTACACACAACGCCGTCACCCCCTGCGCCCCATACTCAACACACAAAAACTCCGTCAACCGACACACAGCCAGCTTCGCAACACTATACGACGAGAACCCCGGCACAATAAAATGCGCGCCAATACTCGTCATATTGATCACCACTGCGCGATCCGCCGAAGAGCGCGAAGACAAGAGTAAAGGCATAAACGTCCGCGTCACGTTATACGCGCCCAGAATCGACGTCTCGTAATCCGCCCACCAGCTCCTGGGCTCCGAGTCCGCAAGCGGCGTCCCAGCAGTCAGACTCCCAGCATTATTAACCAGCACATCCAGCCTAAACTCCTCGCCGAGTTGCTGCTGCACAGAAGCTCTGCAGGCTTCGACGCTGGCGAGGCTGGTGACGTCCATTTGCAGGCAGAGTACGGTTGGGGCCGGGCGGGAGGCCGAGGTGGCGGCGGCGAGGATTTGCGGGACGAGGGGGGACAGCGGGGAGCGGGCGGCGAGGAGGATGGTGGTGGTGCCGGAGCGGGCGAGGGAGAGGGCGATGGAGAGGCCCAGGCCTTTGGAGGCGCCGGTTATGAGGGCAGATTTGGTGGGGAGGGTTGTGGAGAGGTGGGGGGAGATGGAGGGGTAGGTGTCGCTGTGGGAGGTTGGGGTGAAGTTTTGACCTGGTGGGGGGAGTTAGGTGGATGGGGTTGTGGAAAAAGTTGGGTGGGTTGGGCACGTGCAGTTTGGACGAGGTTTGGTGGAGGAGGAAGGAGCGTACCGTCATTTGTGTATTTCTGGCCTAGGTCTTGCGTTGCTGCTGCCATTGTGGGATAATTGAGTTTGGGGGGGATGTAATTAAGTGAGTTTGGAGGGGAGATGATTGAGTGTGGGGGAAAATAGGATAGAGATGGGATCAAGTCAGGCGGTATCTTATATACATACGCCAAGTTGGTGATAACCATTCAGTCGGGTATTCTGCTCAAAATAAATTAACAACCTCCAATCCCTGATCTACCCCATGTCTTTTCAGGATACTTCGTAGTTTCGGCCGAAACTATGAATTTTCATGAGTCCTTAGGGTTATCACACTGACTTATTTGGTGCTCAGTAGAAGAGACTCATACTCTGTACATGACCGTGTATTTTCTCAAGAAAACTCACCTTGACGTTTCAATTAGCTCAACTTTGCAATCATCGAGACTTGTTCGTCGTTCGTATAGCACGCTATGATTATACTAGCGTGCCGACAACGCTGTGCGCCTAAAGGCGGAGTCGGTGGCTCATTAGTCAGACGTCTCTAAGGGCAGAAGAACAATGCCGACTTATCCTATACAACGGAGCTCCTCAAGAAGTCTTCAACCAATGATAGCGACGCTCGAGCACAACGGCGGGTTTAGAGGACGATATGATTTTTTAATATCCGGTCGGAGTTGCCTTTGCATGACCTAAGCGCATATGTTGGGAACACCTGAACTTTTATTGTACAACAAGTACTGCTCGATGCTTATCGCAGAGCTACAAATGACTAAACCAGACCATGCCACCCTCCGCTTAACTCCGGCGAATCAAACGTTTCCTGCATCCATGTTCGGCTGCCAAGTCTATCGACTATCATTGGTTGTACGGAGAGGTGTCCCTGACGATGTACACCTGACCAATCAGAACCGAACAACCAACAATCATGGTGATTGCAATGATGGGTATGTTGAGGCGCAAGAAATCGCGACTGCGCACGTGTATGAACTTTTGCTTGAGGATTTCGCGCCAGAGCAGGCCGGCCAGCGACGCGCTGAAGGCGACACTAAATGCGCCGTAGTTGACGCCAAGGATTGCGCTGTACACTGTCGCCCAGAAGGTGCGGTTCGAGATTGCGGTGCCCTCGAGGGTGTGAATATCTTGCCACGCTTGAATGATGCGCGAGAGGAGGATTGCAGTTCCGATATTTGTGCCGGCAAACTGTTGGTCGCGTTAGTCTGTCTGACCTTTCTCAGCGATTCAAGTGCCATGAAACTCACGTTGGATAGAATGACAGAGAGAAAGCCCATGCCGCCAACGGCGCCCACCGTTCCAGTCTTTGTCACCCAGGCGTCCCATCCATGGGCAAAAACAGGCACCCACCCCTTGGTAACTAAAGCCTGGACTAGAATGAACATGCAGAATGCAAAGGGAACGAGAGCAAAGGGCAACGAGGCCAGAACGGTTGAGGCGGTGGGAAAGTCTATACGGAATGATCTATAGCGATCCGCAAGTCGCGTCGTAAGCGTGGGCTTCTGCGGTGTTTGAAGCGACAGTGGGCTCCGGGGTTGGTGTGAAGTCTCTTGCCCGGGACTCTTCTCGCCCTTCTCACTCGGGTCTGAGCGATCATTGCTTCGAATGGTTTCAATGGCGTCGGCGTCAACGTCCGAAGAGGCCAGCTGACTGTCTGCGAGGCGTTCGTTGGCGATGCGTCGAGATTCATGTCGGTTCTTGTAACCCCAGACGAGGTCAAAGACGAGGGTAATTATGGCAGCCGGGGCCGTAACCCAGAAGGCGTGGATGGCGTGGCCGTCCGAGGTGACGGCGTTTACAACAAGCAGCGTCACCAAAGTGACGGCAAGGATAGAGGCGGCAAAAGTGGCGCCGACCTTGTCGATGTAGGGGTTCATGATCTCCTCGAGAGGCAGCACCTTGTTCGGGATATCGCTTGCATCAATCCCGTTCTGGCTTTTGGCCATGGGGATGTTTGGATTTATAGGTGTCTTTGCTCTCGCCTCGTCCGACAACTGGTGCATCTCGATCTTCTTGGGGATGAGCGAGTCGCCCCTGAAAACAATGTACAAGAGACATGGGAACAGGATAACACCAGTCGCCATCACAGGGACGACGACATTGGCGCTGTAGTTGATGAACTTGATACTAAAAGCACCAGCGATGACCAGACTAGGCGACGCCACAAAGTCAGATGACTGATCAAGAATGACTAATAGGAAGGGGAGAGCAAGGCTTGCGGCTACTTACTTAGTAGGGTTTGAAGATACTAATATCGCTGAGGCAATGTTGGCGACGGCGAATTGAGCGTAGATCCAGGCACGTGGGTGCTCGATATTGGCAGACACGCGGGTCATGTATGCTAGAAACGGAGTGCCAGACAGGATAATGGGGTCGTTACCAATGGCCGCTGTGAGGGCGAAGAAGAAGCAATAGAGGGAGAGATAGAGGCGATAGCCAGCATTCCCACCCGATCGAAGAACGCGGTAGGCCAGGTAGCGGATAAGACCCGAGGCGTCGATAGAGAGAGCAATGTAGGCGAGGGATAGGAAGAACAGCATGATATCGTAAGGAGCGATGCCATTGGCTCCGATGATGCCACCAGAGACCTCAACCCGGCCAATGGCCAGGATAGCCAGCAAGAAGAGGTTGGCAAGAAGCGGGGCGGTGACGAAGTTCATAGGGAAGGTGAGACGAACGAAGAAGCCACCCTTGTGTTCGCTGGCATTGCTGCTTGCGGGGCTTGAGATGCGCAGGGCGGCCAGCGTCTTGGAGAAGACGGTCAAGAGCACGCGTGGCACGAAAACAGGTATCGTAAAAGGAAACAACACGTTTATGTCTAGGGTGCATTAGCCAGTACCACGCTGTGCTCCAGGGGACTAACTCGTTAATGTGAAAACAATCAGCGTCATAATAGAGCGCCATTCTTTAATTTGCGACGTGTCCAAGGAGGCGCGAATGCGCTCCATGTCTGCGGGCGAGGCCATTGTTCGTGGAGGAGTGGTGGCCAGAAGGGAGCGAATATGATAGACAAATACTTCAGAAAATGCCTCAAAAATACCTCAGAAGATGGTACAAGGGATATCGGAAGACTTCGACGCTGCTATCCGAACAAATAGCGGTGACGACGGCCGCTATATATGCGAGGAGGCACGAGGGCTAAGAAGCTGTCAAGAGTGTGCTGCAGCGGCGCTGTCGCGCACCCTGGGGCAATCCAAGCGATGCAGTTTCGTCTCTAACATGTTGCATGTTAGGGTTTTGATGGATTGCTCAGCGCGAGAGCGATTAAGAGAGTAGAATGTGCAGGTGGTGAGGGTGGCGGCAACGCTGGAGGTGCACGCTAGCCTGTGCCAAGTTTAGGGCGGCGATCGATCGGCGCTGGCCATCCAGGCATCCTTCCTTCCTTCTACCACCATCCCTCCCTTGGCCCTTGGAACGTTCTTCGCTTTTTCCTACCCGACTTCTATATATACACATGATGCTCGGATGAGCCATTCTGTGATTCCAAATGCCTCTCCAGATACACCAAGACGCTCGAATAGGTGGCCCAGTGCTTGGCTACCAGGACAATCCCATCACGACCACCCGAAAAAACAAACCTCGAGACAGCAACGTCCGAAACGGTCAGCCGAGCAGCTAATGCCCAGACACTCGCATCAGGACTGGCGGGCAAGTCCATGCACGTGCGTGATGGATTCGCAGCGCCCGGTCGTGCGAACGCCTCCCGCCTCCCGCGCCCGAACGGTCCGATGTCTCCCCGGGCGATTCCAGTTAAACTTTTTTTAAACCCAGTGCCTCAGCGCCTCTTGGCGCTCCCGCAGACTGGACAGCGATACGACTCGTGGGGTGGACGTCCTTCCTAAACACCAAATGATTCGCTTCGTTGCGGCTCCAGGCGCTCAGACGGGGTTGCACCTTTCCAAATACTTTACTGTGCGTCAAACTAAAAACGGATGTGGCCATCTTGAACCTCAAACCTGGCCTTTGAGCAACACATGAGCGTGTTTCTGGAAGATGGCGATGATCTCACATCACGTCTGCATCCACCATCGATCGAACGAGTGTCGAATTGATGAAGACGGAACAACGAGAAACACATCGCTCCAATGGGCATATGGATCGACGCTGTTTCCTGGTGATCATCGCAGTCATTGTGAAATGTCCGAGGTGGCATTCATCTTGGCCTGATCCACTGTCTCCCGAGAGGCCGGGGTAAACAGGAGTATAACACTTGTCGAGCCTCATCGCAGCGTCATCAAGATGATCCGGCCAGGCTCCTCGCTTTGCTT
The DNA here is from genome assembly GCA_010093805.1 of Polyplosphaeria fusca. Lineage (NCBI taxonomy): Eukaryota > Fungi > Ascomycota > Dothideomycetes > Pleosporales > Tetraplosphaeriaceae > Polyplosphaeria > Polyplosphaeria fusca. The sequence goes on along the minus strand of ML996340.1, from coordinate 15,056 downwards.
TGCGGTACCCTCCGCTTGGTTGTCCAAAACGCGCTGCGCTTGGCAAGGCTCCGCTCCACTCGTGAAGTCTTGGTCTCAAAGGAGCAGACTTCCAGCCTCGCAAGGTCAGGCTGGATCTAGCACTCTGGGGTTTCTGAAATCTTCAGCGGCACCAAATAAATATCCGACACTGGCCTTACTTGGCCTTGCCCAGCTCCACTTTAGAGACTTGAGCTGCTACCGGGAAGCTGTCCTGAGGTGTTGCCGGCCAACAGCTTCCCGGTGGGTCTGTACTCAGCGCATTCATGAGTCCTCCTGGTGATCGAAGTCAGACCATGTAGACTAGAAAACAAATGCTCGTCAGAGGCATTGCCGCTCACTAATGGCCACTGCCGGTCCCCCCTCATAAAGACCGTCGGTTTTGGCCTTGCCGGATACGGTCCCAGCAGGTTGAACCTCTCAAACTTTCCTAAACTTCTCTTTCCTACTTTCTTGAGCTTCTTTGTATCCTGTCTTCTTCAATTTACATGTACTTTGCATTACATTCATTACGTCTCGTTCTGCCAACAAGAACCAGTTGAATTGGTTGAGGCACTGCGAGCAATCGGCATGGAGCAACAACCGGTAGCAATGTACCAGGAAGATGGAAAGAGGGCGGCGTACGAAGATGCGGAGAGGGCCTTCTACGGCGACGACTTGAAGTCACCCGGCATTGATCTCAAGTCACCTACGCCAACCACGTTTCCAAGTGACCCGAACAATATAGCCGCAACTCTCGAAGTCGTCGAGAAAATCCGAGCCTCGCTCTTGGATCAGTCGGAGAAGATGTCGGAGAGGATGGTACCTCAGACGCCTCGCACAGCTCGCACCATGTACTCGTCGAGAGCGGCCAGCGTCCGTCACACCTCGCCAACCATCCCAACCATCTACACCAATCCGCAGGCTCCTCCTCCTCTCAACTCCGCCTTCGGTAAACAGTCCTTCGTTAGTGGACGAGATGTACGCTTTCCTGAACATCTCCCTGCAAGAGAGCCGTCGCAAAGTATGTGGCGTAAGTCACTGCACGCCATGGACCCAGCAAACCGACGAACCAGCGGCATGTTGTTCGGCCCCGGTGGACCTGCATCGCAGATGGACCCCCCAATATTCCCCGATGGACCTATCATCGAGAATAGCAAAGTATCGGACCCTATCGTTATGCGGGACTATCTCTACCGACTTTCCAAGGCACTGATGCGTTATGGTGCACCTGGCCATCGACTGGAACGATACCTCTGCATGACCGCCCAAGCTCTGCGAGCCGATGTCGACTTTACGTACCTTCCCGATCATCTCACCATATACATTGACGATGCGAAGAATCAAACCGGCCATACCAGACTCATCAAAGGGGCGGGCACGGATCTCGGCCGTTGGCTTGATGCCCACAACGTCTCCAAGGACGTCATCAGCGACCGCATAACCATCGAAGACGGCATATACGAGCTTGATCAGATTGAGAAGAGGACGCCAGCCCACAGCGACTGGTTCCTGTTCTTCATCTATGGTCTCGCGGGCATAGGCATTGCCCCGTTCGCCTACGGAGCACGCTTCGTCGACCTCCCACTCTGTTTCGTACTGAGTGCCATACTAGGCGTCATGCAGCTGAAGCTTGCCCCTCGCAACCATCTCTACTCAGTGCTCTTCGAGGTCATGGCCGCCATTGTCTTCTCCTTCCTTGGCCGCATGATTGGCTCCATCCGCAACATGCAAGGCGACCGCGTCTTCTGCTATGGTGCCATTAGCGAGGCTGCCATCAATCTCATCCAGCCAGGCTACTGGATCACCAACGCGATCCTCGAGCTCATGAACCGCCAAATCACCACCAGCGGCTCACGCCTCATGTACGCGCTCGTCTACGCAATGCTGCTCGCCTACGGCGTCACCATCGGCTCCTCGCTGTACGGCGTCATGGACCACGATGCTGTCGATAGCACGGTGTGTGAGAACCAAATTAGCCCTTTCTGGAATCTATTCTTCGTTCCCTTCTTCTCGGCGCAGGTCGGCATCCTCGGCGGCGCAAAGTGGAGGCAGCTTCCGCCCATGGTCCTCATCTGCTTCTCCATGTACAGCGCCTTCTTCTTCTCTCAGCGACTGGCTCGGGGCTCCTTCACCGTGGGCGCGACCGCCGGCGGCATCGTTATGGGCCTCCTTGGCAACAGCTACGCACGCGTCGGCCGCAAGGTAGAGAAGGTCTTTGAAGATTTCTTCGCTCGAAGACACTCGCCTCCTCCTGAAACGGATCCTAATCGTAGCAGCAAGAATAGCTATGTTTCGGATCCAGAAAATCCCGTGCCTGGTTCTACGAATGGCAGCTCGAATGGATCCAACACCCCGCACATTGGCTACACGTGCGCGGCGGCAATCATGGTGCCTTCCATGATTGTCCTCGTGCCCAGTGGCCTGGCAAATCGAGGATCGCATCTCGCCGGTATCTTGGCGGCGGAGTCCATTGTGCGAAACACGACGGGAGTGCCTGCATTTCCGGCGGTTGGCGCCGAAGTGTTTACGGCAGCATTCCCAATATATGTCAATGTTATACAGATAAGTCTTAGTATCTCTGTCGGACTTTCAATCGGGGCTTTGGTCGTCTATCCATTTGGGAAGAGTCGGAGCTGGGTCATGAGTTGGTGAGAAGAAGACGAGGGTTTACCACAGATTAGGGTCACGTTAGGTAGAGATGTATACTGTATCACTTTTACTGTCCTTACTGTTGTCTTTCGCTCTTTTCTGGGGGTGTATGTAAACTGGCTGTATTTATGTTCGTCGGACTACAAACAGAAAAGACTACTCACGCTCGTTTATGGCTGGCCGGTTCAGTCAATGTCGCATTGCTTTCCGTGTTTATATTTCATGGCGCATTAGACACTCTCTCCACACTCCTTGGGATAGAGCGGAAGCGAGGCTAGAGTGGCGCAAAAAACCTTGGATTTGCAGTTGGTCAGGGAAGTACGAGTCGGACGGGTGAGCTCAATACCTGTCACAAATTTACACACAATAACATAATTTCTACAAAAGAGCTCAGAATAAAAGTCTACATAAATCATCTACGATATTAGGAAGCCCGCCGACTCTCACTGAATTCTCTCGACAATGCGAAAAGGTAGCCCATCAGATGAGAGCGCGCTTTTGATCATCAAAACAACGACGCGTGGACGCGTTCGAGATTGACGAGCGCGGGCTAAGATTTCAAGAGGGTTCTTAGGTGCTATATAGCTAAGCTCAAAGTTTAGCATGGAAGATACGTGACAAGTAATGCAGCGACTATTCACGCCAAGAAGGTGATGCCAAGAGCTGGGCGGATTCGCTTGGGGAGGCTTCCCCCCATCAAGAGACTGGAGGGAAGGCCGGGGTACGGAGTACAAGTCCGGAGAATTCAAACCCGGTCTTTCTTTTGCTCATTCCGAGTCGAATCGTTGTGTCAATCTTGCAAGGCATGTCGTCTTGACTGCTGGCGGATCGCAAAACCTCAACACCAAGCTCGACGCGAGTCTAGAAGAGGCACACAATGATCCATAAGTCAGTTCGCCACGATACGGAGCATTTGCGTTTCCTCGCACGCATCCTGAGGCACTCCTGCACCCCGCCAAGCGTTTCGGGACCGCCAAGCCCTCCGTTGAAACGGTCTCCGACGAAACAAGGAGAGCAGATCTCCGCATCAGTTCCCGAATCGTGCAGGCGAAGGCATCGAGAGAAGACGGCGTCCCAAACAGAAGCCTGGCCAAGGCAGGAAACAAGCCTGTGCCAATGCTGCTCAAACGCCAAGTATATATTGTCACCGAATCCGTGACAACCCCTCTGACGCGGCGACAGATAAAAGACGGCGGGAACGCCGGTAGGGATGGAGGCAGGGCATGGAAGTTGATTTTCTTCTCAAAATGCCATTCATGAAAACTTCGCCACTTGGCCATACCTTCAGGTATGAGATATATTACACGATAGACAACCGATCCTAGGCTAACAGAAATCCAGGAACTTCGATCAGACTATCCTCACAGTCAAGGTCGGAAATGGCGATCATCCAGAGTCGTTCAGCTGTCACAAAGAGCTTCTCCGTCGATGCTCGCCATACTTTGAACGACACTTCGAGCAGCAGGGCTCCTCTCCCTACAAGAATGGGGGCGCCGGGCTCGAACTCGAGGACACGCATCCAGATGTCTTTGATGCTTTCATGATGTGGTTGTACACGGGCAGTATACCACATCATCTCATTGAAGGGGGAAAAGAGATCCGGGCTCCTGCACCAATCAATATGAATGGAAGCGGAGGCAGTGACTCGGCTGCAAGCACACCACTACCAGAGTCAAAAGAAGGCGAGGATGTGGATGCGGCATCATGGGGAATCAGTCTCGACAATGAGGATACCGTGGTCGAAGGCCAGCAAAATGGCGAGACACCAACTCCTGTAGAGAATGGCGCAGAGAAGGTTCCTGGGGAAGGGGAAAGCGTGCAGAGCACCCCATCCGAAACCTCCACTGCTTCCTCTCGACTTGGACCAGTTGAGAAGCCCGAAATGCCAAAAGAAACGCTGTGCCCCTGCTGTCAGAGGCCGTACAAGTGGCGAGGTCTTGAAGGATTTCTCGAGCGCCGCTTCATCGCGCTCTATGTCTTCGCCCATCGATACGAGATCCCAAAACTCCGTCGCGCCATCATGGTGTGCTGGCAGACAAACGACGAGATGTTACAGTCCATGCCGGACCACAGCAACGTCATTACGGCATACGAGGGCCTGCCTCCAGACTCGGCCCTCTGCAGGTACTTCCTCGACATGTACAGCGTGTACTGGAACCCGGACAAGGACGACGAAAGGACCATTGCCCTGCGATCACAGCTGCCGCAGGCATTCCTGTTTGAACTGGTGACGGTGCTCGCGAGAGGCGAACGGCCAAAGGTTGAGCGGGACTGGTGCGAGTTCCACGAGCACGAGGACGATGCGGACAAGAAGGCTTGTCAGGATGAGCTGAGCAAGGAGCCAATGTATACGAAAGCTATGAAGAGGATCAAGGACACCAAATCTTGGAAGGGGTTAGTACTCAAGAAAGGCAAAAGGTGACTCCCGGGTTGAAGGCGCCATGATTTTGGAGCAAGCTGGTTTTCCTTGGGTCCTCATGCGGCGTTAAAACATTACTGGATAGAGATACCAAGCAGAAAGCGTGAATGTATCTCATGAAGATTCAATGGGCATTTTCGTTGCGGATGACTTTGATGATAGAATTGTTGGGAGAGGAACATGACGCGAGCCTCGGTTGCTCTTGCCTTCGGCGAGGTAAGTTACGTCATGTCTGTGTCACACTTGGGCAAGCGCAAAATCTTCAACCCATGAAAGCAGCTATCCCAATTCCTATACAATTCTTTCTTGGGTTGCTGTTCTCCGTGGTGTCGCGGCATTCACGACAGCGGTAACCCCAGCCCAGCCATTTCCCCGGATTTTCCACAGTTGAGACTAGATGCAGGAAGGGCCTGCCCGTGACCAATGACGTTCATCATCAGAAGGTTGTTCCTTGCAGATGAATTCTTGCTGCAAGGGGACTAGCCTCCACAACATCTCCACGCTGCCAGCGCCCGGTGTCATCACCACGTCACGGCGACGCGACCTCGCAATCAGCTTGTGACGCGCCTTGACAAGCTACAAACTCACCCGTCGCCCACTTCCTCGGCCCTCGAACATCCACATTGGAGCTTCCTCCTCAATCCTTTTACTCGCCTACAGCTTCGAGAACACTGTCCAAATGATTTCCAGAAGCATTGCCTCCGAGGCGTGCGTCGCGGCACGGGCAATTCGACGACCAATTGCCCCACGTACAATCCCTCGCTGCCGTTATCAATCCCCACGCTTTCAGTCCTCATCGTCCAGCTCCAGCTCCAATGCGTCGAGTTCCAGCATGGCACCCGCCGTTGTTGGTGGGCTCACTGGCTCCCTCGCTACCTTCGTGCTTGGCTACTTCTGGTATCGACAATCTGGTGCTAGTGAATTCCTCGCCGCCACAAGAATGACCAAAAACTACGTGTCGAGCGCATCCCAAAAATTGAAAGAATCCACACCCGAACCCAACGAAGCCCTTGATTGGTTGCGTAGCACCGCGAAGAGCTACGCGGTCTTCATCCCGGGCGCGCGAGGATATATTGACACGGCTTTTAATGATCTCGACGCGATTCGCTCCAAACATGGCAAAGAAGTCGACAACATTGTACGGGAGGCATACGAAGAGCTGAGAAACATTGCGAAAGATGGAGAGCTCAGTCTCCTCTCGGCGCAGAAAGCTTGGGATGCCATCATGAAGCACCTCGGTCGTATCGGCGATCTGTCGAGCGATGCTGCACAGCAGATCATGGACAATCACCCTGAGCTCAAGGAAAAGGTTGGAGGGAATCTTGACAAGCTCAAGGATATGGGACAAAACTATGGGCCCCAGGCAAAGCAAGAGATCGACAAGACCTGGCAACAGATCGAGGATGTTATCAAAACAGGCATCAGCGCCGACAATATTGAGAAGATAAAGAAGATTGTGCAGGAAAAGGTCGACAAGGTGAAACAGATGGGCGATGAAGCGTGGAGGAAGGGCATAGAGCAGGCCAAGCCTTACCTCGACAAGAACCCGAAAGTCAAAGAACTTGTCGAGCAGAACGCAGACGCACTGAAGTCAGGGAACGCACAGGAACTATACCAGAAAGTCAAAGAGGCCGTCGAAAAGGGCGACAGCGGCGATTTGGAGCAGTATGTCACCAAATTCACGGAAAAGGCCAAGGAGAGTGGTTTCGGCGGCCTCGACCAGTATATCAAGAAAATACCAGGTGGCGACCAGATCATTCCCAAGTTCCAACAAATACAGGAGGCTGCGCAAAAGCACGGAGGCGAGGCCGAACGCATAATGAAAGATGCTGTGAATGAGATTTCGGTGATCCTGAAGAAGAAAAGCGACGAGGCTTCAGAGCTGGCGAAGAAGGCAAGCAATGACACCAAGAAATGAGCTGTGCGGGGAATTGCGCCTTGATCTTCCTGCATCACATAGCCGTTTTCCGAATAGAAACAAAACATGGTTCAATCGGGGCTTGTTGCCACTTGATGGGGGCTAGAAATCCCTCCAGTCCGGGTCGCAAACATGCAGTAGTGTTGCCTGCTTCGGACTCCGTACCAACCCAGCAGTCGTATGTGCGATTTCATTCGTCAATAAATATTAACTGTATAACCGTCAAATGTGAATCAAGGCAGTGCCAACGAAGTTATTACTTGAATGGGCTAGCCTTTTGTATTCGCATGCAGCAATATCGGAAATGTGTGATAATTACCACCATTCCTCATTGCGCGTCAAATGTTCGGATCTCCAATCGTTCGCATAGCCTTAACATTGAGCTCAAGACCCGACGATCCGCCTGTTCAAATGCTTCTCGCGTACGTCCCGCAGTATTTTGTTCACACTTCTTCCCGAAATGTCTTCCAATCCAAGTGACGCATTCCTGAATCGTCCAGCATTGGAGCCACCATACGGAGTAACACCAAACTTTGATGATCCAACCAGCCTCAGTCAACCCGGCCTCGCCATTTTACAACTCATTCTCGCGACAATAGCTGTCTGGATACGTCTATATACAAAAATTAGAATTGTCCAGAGGGTATATCTTGAAGACTGTAAGGACTCGTAACCATAGCTATGTCTAATACTAAAAACTTTCAGATATTTTACTCGCTGCCTGGATGCTCTTCGCTGGGCTCTGGCACCCCCCGGCCTTTTTTCTCGAAGCTCTCGCTCTCGGCGTTCACCAATGGGACATCACCGTCTACCAACTTACACGACAATTGTTCTATTTCTACATTCTCGTCATCGCCTTTGCATGCACCATACTACTTCTCAAGCTATCTGTCATTCTCCAAGTCGCCCGCATCGTCCTCCCGTTACCCACGCCGGGGCAGTGCAACCCGATTTCGACCCTCAACAACCGACGGCCCATGTTCTGGCTATTGCACTTCTTCCTAGCGTGCAACATTGTATTTTACATCTTCCTCGCGCTCTACGGGGCCTTTAGATGTTCTCCGATCTCCCACGCGTGGAACGTCGCCGTTGCAGACGGCAAGTGCGCAGACGGACAGCTCGTGCACATCATCAGCGCAGCCATCGACACCGCAAGCGACATACTCATCGTGATTCTGCCCCAGCCAATTATCTGGCGCCTCAACATCAAGACGTGCAAAAAGCTCAGCCTCTCAGCCGTCTTTGTCACGGGAATCCTGTACGTTCCATCGCCATCGACTCGCTATCGAGCGTTTGAAATCCTGGGCTAACTGTAAACCAGTGCATGCACATGCTCGGCAGTCCGAATATACTACGCTACCATGCTATCTCTCTCGCCTGATAAGACCTACCATATCGGAATTATGGGCAAATGGGCCGAGCCTGAACTCACTTTCGGCTTCCTCGCTGCGTGTATGCCCGTCTTTCCGAATTTCTTCAGGCATTTGCTCGGATTGCCATGTATCGTTAATATGACTGGCCGACGTAAATCATCGGAGGAAGATGACGTGGGCAGTAGCGCGGCTGAACAAACTCAAGAAGTGCATCGCGAAGCACACAAGAAGAACGCTGATATTCTAGTGGCAGATGTGCAGTGCTTTGAAATAGTGTTGCACGATCCGGAAGCAAATGGTGAGAAGGGGGGGGGCTTTTGAGCTGCAGATGCCGGATCTGGGCGAGCGGTTGGAGGTAGCGTTTCCTGCTTCCGTAAGGCCACGATAACAAGAAGCAGGACTCACTTTCTATTGTAATGCTTATGGTCGATTAATTCATGATTACGATCACCCAACTGGAGACACAACAGCGAAAGTTTCCTGACTGTCTTGTGAAGCTTCGATGAGCGCTTTCGGTGGAGGAAACTGATTTAACTTATTAAAATTACAAGGCCCGCGCTGTCGACCGCCTTAAATTATCCATCTTCCAGCCTGCAACTGCAGCTATAAGCTGAGCTGGGTCAGCTATCAGGTGTACGTTCAGGTCGACGATGACCTCCTTCGACGGCTGCTTCTACCAGCGCTTCTTGACGAGCTCTTTTACACGGTCTACACCCTCATGGCCGTAGAAGTCATTAGCCTCGATTGTTTGAGTGTACCAGGTAGCTTTGTTCTGGCCTTTAGAGTACACAGAAGCTCTACAATCCTGCCACGAAAGCTGGAGAGGCAAGTGTTTTGTGTTTAACTTGTCCACCCAGCTCCTTAAACTCCAAATCCAGAGCTCCCCCAGCTTTGTGTCCTCTGTCAAAGTGTCCCTTGTAGCTTTGTCGGCGATAAAAGCCTTCATACGCAACATGACTGTATCAACAACCTCCTCAGGATGAGGATCCTCCGACTGGCCAACGTCAGCGGCGGCGGCGTCGTCGTCGTCGTAGGAGTCTACGTGTACGGGTGAGGGCTGATGCTGGCGCTAGGCACTTGACGGCGTCGGAGATCTTGGAGCTGCCCTGGACGCCTTTGGCGCCTTTTTTGACACTTTGAAGGTCTCTCCCTCTGCTCCTGGAGCAGCTGCTGCGTCTCCTCATTCGATATCTGCTTGTCTGTACGTTTACGAGTTGTACGATTACGCGGCATGTAAAGCTCTGTCGACAGCGGCCCTGCTCCTGTCAGTTAGGTCGTACAATTGGCCTAATCGGGTATAGTGTACGGCCTCAAATATCTCATAAATACAGTAAATTTAGACAATTTGGCGGTGGTGGGGATAGGTTACATTACGATTGACCAAAAAGTGTTGATTTGGGCGGGGATTTACCACTTTCTTGGTTGCCGAGGATGCCTAGGGCCCTACTAGTACTAGCGTATTATGGGGGGTCTCGAAGTTAGGTGCATCCACGCATCGTGCATCACAACGCGCATCACCATCACACTACTATCATCCATCATGACCTTGGCAACTTAGCGCGTCGTCCATCGAAGTTATGTACGCCTCAAAAACTGCCATATTATAGGCGGGGAAGCTGATTTCCCGGAGCCTATTCAAGCAATTGGCTATCACTCCTTACCCGGAGTTTCGCCGAGAGCTGGAAATGAGAACGTTTGGGTGAGTCATTCCTGCCTCAGTTTGCCAAACACAACGCTAAAGTCAATCGGATCAGTAGTGTTAATATCACACCGTTAAGTCGAGCTGTCACTTCTCCCTTACTAAAGGTATGGCCCTTCTTCTTCCTTAGACAAACACTCCTTGACGCTGACAATCTCAATCTCAAACAGTTGAGCACACGTAGCATGGCTTCCGACGGGCACAAACAGCCACCATGGAACCCCCCCCAAGCCCCACCTGACGCCCAGCTACCCGGGCTGAAGATCTACAACAGCTTAACGAGGAGCAAGGATGACTTTGTCCCAGTCGATCCGACAGGAAAGATTGTGACGTGGTACGCGTGTGGACCGACAGTGTACGAAGATGCTCATCTGGGCCATGCTAAGAACTACGTCTCGACCGACATTATCCGTCGCATCATGAAAGACTACTTCGGCTTCCGTGTCAAGTTCGTTATGAATACGACCGATATCGACGACAAGATCATCCTCCAGGGCCGCCAGCAGTACCTGCTCGCGCGCTTCAAGCAGGAGCATGCAGCGGAGGACGACTCGGTGAGCGATTCGATTTTGGCAGAGGCGAAAGCCGCATTCCGGCACTACATTGGCAAGAACCTTCCATCTCTGCCCTCGGATACGAGCCCAGAGACTTTTTCCGAGGCAGCGGACAAGGCATATGAGGAAAACGCTGAACCTCCACCTCTGGCCGACATCGCGACAGCACAACAGGGCCAAGCTGTTACTATCGCCGATTTGCTGTTGAGAGCACACATTAGAACGGCACAATCGGCTGTCGAGGCTCTGCAAAACCCAGGAAAGCTGCCTGAATTTTTCGCCAGGACGGACGATATCTTGCTCCCCTATCTCGATGCCTTGCATGGTGCAGAGATGGATCCAAATGACCACAAGGTGTACCTGGAGCTGACCCAGAAATTCGAACGCCGCTTCTTTGAGGACATGAACGCGCTTAATGTTCTACTTCCCGACCAACTGACTCGTGTAACCGAGTATGTCCCTCAGATTGCTCGCTTCGTTGAGAAGATTGTGGGGAACGGTTTCGGTTACGCTACCCCTGACGGCTCCGTATATTTCGATGTCGACTCGTTTGAAAAGGCTGGGCATAGCTATTCCCGGCTGGAGCCGTGGAACAAGAACGACCTTGCTCTCCAAGCCGATGGTGAAGGTTCACTGTCTAAGGGAAGGTCAATGAAGCGGAGCGAGAACCATTTTGCGCTGTGGAAAGCTAGTAAGCCAGGCGAGCCAGCATGGCCGAGTCCATGGGGTCGTGGGCGGCCAGGATGGCATATCGAATGCTCTGCAATGGCCTCCGAAGTGATCGGGAAGACGATAGATATCCATTCCGGAGGCGTCGATCTTCGTTTCCCTCATCATGATAACGAACTCGCACAATCGGAAGCTTACTGGTCGACTCCGGGCTGCCAAGTACAGTGGACAAATTACTTCATTCACATGGGGCAACTGAGGTAGAACGTTTCAAATGCCGATTTCTTCATGCAGAGGCGCTAACAAATCATAGGATTCGAGGCTTGAAGATGAGCAAGAGCCTCAAGAACTATACGACTATCAGAAGTGTTCTCTCCCAAAATGAGTGGAGTGCACGTTCTCTCCGAATTTGCTTCCTTCTAATGCCTTGGCATGGTGGTATTGAGGTGACAGACGAACTTATGAGGGCTGTAGGCAGCTGGGAAGGCAAGCTCAATAACTTCTTTCTAAAAACCTTGGACCTCTGGAAGCATTCCAGTCCCATGACTACAACCATGCAAGAGCTTGGCATCGCAGACCATCGATTATTAAGCGTCTTAGATAAGGCGAAAGCCGATGTCCACACAGCTCTTTGCGATTCCTTCAACACCTCAGCTGTCATGAGAATCCTCTCTGATCTTGTTACTGAGTATAACTCGGCAGAGGCACTTTCAGATCAAACAGTCATCTTGCTCGCCCAGTGGGTAACACGCATTATCACCATATTTGGTTTGGATCCCGAGCGAGATCTCAGCGACTTAGACCGTATTGGGTGGTCGGGCCTCGATATTCCCGCGCCAGCAAAACCCTATGTCTACCCCGCATCTCAATTACGCGACAAGATTCGAAACTTGGCCTATTCTGGCTCGGTCGATCATACAGCCATAACGAAGCTCACTGACGGAATCACGATCGCGGCGCCAACACCAGTGGTCGAATCCTCGAAACCATACGATCAGGTGCTGCAGCAGTTCTGCGCCAACGTCAAGGCGCTCGCGGTCCAGCAAGCGCCGGCAAAAGACCTGCTCGCTTTATGCGACCAACTCCGCGATGTGCAGCTCTGGAACCTAGGCATCTATCTCGAGGACCGCAACAACCCCCAGGCTGCTTTGGTACGACCCCTTGATGATTTGCTCATAGAGGCACGCGCGGAGCGGGAGTCTGCTGGCACTGCGAAGGCGAAGGCTAAGCTGGAACAGGAGGCTAGGGAGGCTGAAAGGGAGAAGGAGCTACGCGAGCGCGCCAAGGTCGACCCTCTGCTGATGTTCAGGACCTCGGACGAGTACTTGGAATGGGACGAAAGCGGCATCCCGACCGTTGACGCAGCGGGGAATGTAGTGTCCAAGAATAGACGCAAGAAGCTCGTCAAAGAGTGGGAGAGACAGAAGAAGATGTACGAGGAATGGCTGGCGACGCAGCAGGCAGCATAAAAATGGGATTCGGAAAATGCCAATGCCTACTTTAGTGAACCTTTCTTTATCTTTGTCTCCATATCAGCTCAAAGCGACCTACAATACTGAAAGAGTGTTTCCCCTCAAGTACATAGGAATAAATTAATGACAATTACGGAAGGAACAAGGACAAAGAAGACCCAACCCAGCCATACAGGCGCAACACGATGTTGAATCGTGACTTGATGCGGATCATTTCTGTCGCACTACGGAATTGGCTCCACTGTTTCCCCCGTCGAAAATACCGGAAACCCATACATGTCGCACTCTCCATCCTTTCTCCTTACAACACTTCAGCAATGACAATGGTCATCGCAACATTCGCACTTCCCACATGTCCATGCCGAAGAGCAGTGTTTACAATCGCTTCCATGAGTAATTATTGGGGCCGAAACGGGGAATAACCCCAATGGACACTGGCATCCCTCGGTTTAGATAAGGCACAGCATGGATATGTAGGCAGAGTACTTACCAAAGCTACTACATCATGATGCCCGCAGCTTTCATCTCTTTTCTGCCCATTCAATACACCCAAAACCAGGTCTTGTCCCGGCCAACTGATCATGTCCTCGACGTTCGACATATCAATCAGTTCAGGTTCTACATACTATCGTTAGTACATAGTCCGGATGAAGTTTCGGAGCAGGTTTCCACTGACCGGTATAGTTGGAGGCTAAGAAGCTAAGTACCAAATACTCGAAAGGCGTATAATTTGCGTTGATAGAGTTCAACGAGCTAACATGAAAGTCTTTGGGGCAAGACCGAACTGGATCTATAAGTACCTCGCCCGTGCCACCGCTTGTTCCCCGCTCGTATTCCCTCACTACTGTGCCGCACAGCTCGTGCAGCGGCGCAGGTAATCGCGTGATTCGGAAATCTAAAGCAGCGAGTAAACGACCTCCGAAATGAGCTGATGCAGCTGTAGCCTGCCTCTCTCCCGACTGGGAGGCATGCTAACCCTGAATCCGCACCTCTTGAAGTTGATCCGTGCAGCATGCCTGCAGATGCTCACAGACTGCGACGGCGAAGCCGAGAGCCTATCAAATATATGGGCTACTATCAAGGTCAATACTGTTTGTAGCGCTGCACATGGCCACTATTCGTGGATTCCGTGGGTGTATGGTGGAGCACATGGATTCCTTGAGATGCGATTTGCCGGCCATCCAGAACAGAAATCACCTGCCCGCTCTCACACACAAGCACTGTTGTTGGGTTGAATTAGGCCTCTGTGTATCAGGGGGGTCGTGGAACGATGGGTTTCCAGCTATGCAGCCGGTTACTCTCCCAAGCGTCGATGAAAAGTTCATCACTCATTCTACGTAACTAAAACATTCCGGTCTGGAGGCACGAAAAAGTGCATGCTGCTATGATAAAGTTTTGAAAGTTACTATTTGGATCTAAAGAAGCGAAACTTAGATGTTTCTAATAGCTCCAGATCGTCTCTCGGCTTCGCCGCTGCAGCCTGTGGATATCTGCATACATGCCAAAAAGCATGTGCGGCGTTGGGATTATGCAGCGACGCAATACTCGACTTGGGATAAGCTCGGCCCAATATCTTACCGGGCTAAAAATACATGAGTACATCACAGTGGCCGAAGATCCTTGTACCCCAAACTACTCAAAACCCAAGCCTCAAATGTAAATTCCATACTCAAGTCTCGCCGACGAGCTAATTGAAATCTGGAAGAGGAGCAGAAGGATGAGATATGCATAGAGGATGGGGGGGAAGGTGGGGAGATGCATGGTGATTGTCGCCCGGAGAGAAACTGGTAGGGTAGCGGGGTCGAGGATGATTGGTTGTTGATTGGTAGAAGTTACAGGAGATAAATTGATGGAAAGGAGTCAAGTGCTGTGCTGTGCTGTGGGGTTTCCACAAGCTCTGTTTTGACCGCCATCGCGCCGCCCCGTTTGTTCATCGAATCGCAAACACTGTATACTAGAGACTACTCCTCTAGTAGGTATAACGTTAGTACTAAATAACTAACGTACTCCACCACCGAGCGGGTCAAACCACCGAGCGGGTCAGTTTTGCCAAGACGAACACCAATTTATCTAAACACGTAATGTCTCAACCAACTCAACAGTCTCTTACTCATCAAGAGGGTAGAATAGAGCTTGCTATTAAGGCTATTAAGCAACATCAATTTTCAAGCGTGCGACGCGCTGCCGCCGCGTTTAATGTCCCTCCCCAGACCCTCCAGTACAGATACAACGGACGAGGCTCTCGAGCCAGTATACAACCTTACTGCCAGAAGCTTACCTCTACCGAAGAGCAGACAATTGTT
>ML996339.1:0-35524 GCA_010093805.1 Polyplosphaeria fusca | reverse complement strand
TCCGCGGTTCTGGTAAAAGAATGTCCGAAATGAATATCCTCCTCTTCTCGCCACTATCGTCGTGTGTGTGTGTAAGGTCAGGGCAGGAGCGGGTCCGGAGGACGAGGACGTGGACGAGGACGCGAGTGTTAGAGAAGATTTGGCAAGCGGCTGGGAACTAGCCACAACAAGAATAGCTTCAATGTCAGTGCGCATGACGTATATGGCCAATGGTGAATACAAGGGAAACTGTTCGTTCCAAGACCAAACTCACGGTCCTTACTATATGCCCACGCATTGTCATCCGATATTATTTCAAAGTACGGACTAACAATTCCCGAAATTATAACACGTTCCCCAGAGCTGCTGACACTTTACTCAGTTATGCCAACCAACCGCACAATGCGGCGAAGCTGAGCCGACACTCGACTCGCACCTGTCGCCCATGCGCCGTTACACAGACCTAGCGTTCCCGCCCGTGCTGTGGCAACTACTGGACGCTTACAAAGTTCGTCTTTTACAAGAGCTGTCGGATACTTGGAATGCTTCTTGTGCAGCGAGTCTTCCAATTCTTACGATCATTATCCATTGTCGTGGATTGACTTGAAGGCCCAACATTCCCAATACAGATTCATGTTCTCCAGGTGAAGACGCCCCGAACAAGCGCTTATTGGCCCGCCTGATCCATACAGTATACCCTTGTACCAACATCCCACATGCAGACCCCGCCAATCGACGCATTCTTTAGCAACCCGGCCCTTGAGATTGGCAGGTCAGCTCTAAAGGGCTCACTGGAAAGTCTCCGCTTACTCTTAAGGTCACCGAGGGATCGGCCATATCGTACTCGTAACGCAGATGGTGTTTATAACAAACCGTGATGCTCTTCTGCGCATGCTTCAACGCCAGAGATTCTTCTATAGTAGTATAACCGGCGCAAGAAATACATACTATTAATTATGGCCACATTTCAAGAATGGGGCTGGAAAGAGGTGGTTTGGTCAACGGTAGCCGCATATCTGGCATACTGGATCGCCGTATACGTCTATCGTGTGACGTTCCACCCACTCGCTAAATTTCCTGGGCCCAAGGTACTGCACCACATGCGGATGGCTGCATCTGACACTGACTACATCCAGTTAGCTGCCATGACTTTCACTTTCTGGTATGAATTCTACTACGAGGTATACCCAAATCAACTACAATATCTTTGGAAGATCAAGGAGCTACATGAGCAATATGGTATGCCCCTCCTGATCCTCTTCTGAGGCTCACTCTGCCTCTCTCTTGTCGGCAAGTTTGTCGTTCTCAAAAGTCACACTCTGCAGGCCCGATAATCCGCATCAATCCTCGCCATATCCATATCAACGACCCTGACTTCTTCGACAACATCTACGCCTCTTCGCCCCACAAACGCGATCGCTGCACATGGTACATGCACACCGGTAGTAAAAACTTGAGCGGTGGTATGCTTGAGACCATTGACCATGATCTCCACAAAATGCGTCGAAATGCCGTGTCTTCATTCTTCTCCAAACGTTCCATCCAAGCTCTTGAGCCAATGGTCTACGACACGACAAGAAGGCTGATAAAGAGACTGAAAGAAGACGGCGCCAAGGGAAAAGTAATCCCACTGAATGCAGCATGGGCGGCTTTGGCCATGGACACCATCTCTACATACTGTTTTGGGGAAGGTGTGGGTAGTATCGAGCGCGAGCAGTACGGCCAGGAATGGGTCGACATCATACACAACGGCATTCGGATCCGTCCGTTCGCACGCCAATTTCCAACGCTCATCAACATGTTGCTCGATCTCCCTCCCTCCCTCGCCGCAAAGCTGAATCCTGATATCGCAATGATGAACAATTTCAACAATGACTTATTAACCAAGATCGAGAAGGTCATGGCGGGTGCAGACGACTATGAGAACAAGAGCGGCGTAGCCGGTCACAGGACAGTATTCCATGAAATCCGCGACGGAAACATGCCAGAGGCGGAGAAGGCGCCAAAGAGGTTAATGAGCGAAGGGAGCGTCTTTCTTGCCGCGGGTACCGAGACCACAGGACGCACGCTCTCAGTCATCACATACTACGTTTTTGAAAAACCTTCCATCAGAACTCAGCTCATGGCCGAGCTGCGCACTGTTCTCCCGACCGAGGACACGCGCGCAACCCTGCCTCAATTAGAGGCTCTGCCATACCTCGTAAGCACTCCAGCTCAGCCTCCATTCCCTTTTCATAGTATGCTATGCTGACATGATAACAGACCGCCGTCATAAACGAAGGCCTCCGCACCGCCCACGGCGTTTCCTCCCGCCAGCCCCACACCCCGACCCAAGATGACCTGCACTACAAACAATGACACATCCCCGTCGGCACCCCCGTCATGCAATCCCTCTATCTGCTCCACACCTCCCCGACCGTCTTCCCCGACCCCCTCTCCTTCCGCCCAGAGCGCTGGATCGCAGATCCTAGTCTCACAAAGTATATGTTTGCGTTTAGTAGGGGGAGTCGCATGTGCCTGGGCATTAATTTGGCGATGAGCGAGTTGTATTTTGGGGTCGCGTATGCGGTGAGGTGTTTGGAGATGCGGGTTGTGGAAACGGTGGAGGAGAGGGATGTGCTGACGACGAATGATTGTTTTGTGGGGATGACGGATTTGGGGAGTGAGGGGGTGAAGGTGGAGATTGTTGGCGAGGTTGAAGATTGAGGGGTTGGAAGTGGTTGGGGATGGCGAGGAATAAGGAGAGCGGGGTTGGTGGGTAGGGAGTGGAGTGGAAAATAGGCTATCGAGGGGGCGCAGCGGTATTACTACGCTATACCATACTATGTCTTGCCATGCTCCTCCGCATGCTTCCTCCTCCTAGCCTACATAGCGAATTGCTTGACTTTAGCATGGTTCTCTACACTGCCAACGCCCGTGCAAAGCTACTTCGCCTCAGTCAACGCAAACAACTGTACAACACCGCCGCATGCACGAAGAATAGGCGGCGCCAACGTACCAAAGATGAGAGCCTCAACACACCAAGAAGCTCGCCCCAACAAGAATATTGTATATAAACGTCTTCTAGCCCCGCGCCCGCCTCTCGCCCACAGTCCTCAGAACAGCATTTCCAGTCAGCAAACCTATTTCCCTCCGCTTTCCTACCGACACCTGATTCCGATCATCAACACCCCTCCTTGCCTAGGAGATATCCCCAACAAGAAATGTCGGCTGCAATGATGGCCGCAGCCGGCGCAAACGGATCCAACGCTACATTCCCCGAATTGTCGCCTGGTGAAAAAGTTACTTTTGCAGGAACCGTCATCGGAGCCATTGCTGTTGTGGTTGTAGAATTTCTCATATTCCTGTGGGTGAAGAGTCGGTTTGGGAAGAAGAATATGTCGTCAAATGCGCCGCGTTCAGATGCGCTGCCTTCAGATGCGCCGCCTCCATACTGGTCTTTACATATAGATCCGCCGCCTCCATATTCGCCGCCTGTGGGGAGTATGCATGTGCCATTTTATCAGCAGGCGATGGGGAACTATACGAGAGGGGATTTTAGTCTAGCAGAGACGTCAGAAATGCGAGGGGGATTTAGTCCAGAAGAGACGCCATATATTCGAGGAGATGTTAGCCCAGAAGAGACGCCATACATGCGAGGAGATGTTAGTCCAGAAGAGACGCCAGACATGCGAGGATGTCATATTTATGAGGTTCAGGGGTATGGGGGAGCTTCTGGGCGAGCAGGGTACCAAGTAGATGCTCAGCAGGGGCGGAGATGAACGTGGTATAAGACGATTTGAAGCAGGCTGGCCCACGGATGAATGCGCGATCACGAACCACATCTCAACCTAGTATGAATCCCTTTCACCTCTTCCCCTCCAGCTGACACGAGCTCCAGCGACACTCCTGATTAGGACTTGCGCCTCGGCACGTAGCTTAATATCTCCCTTGTAGCTCCCATCTAGATGGCCTAATAACCTTGTATTACTAACTTAATTTGCTATAACTTTATGCTGTGAAGTGTTCCATCCTGTTCCCACGGCCCAAGCGGCGTAGTAGGAATTATTACGCCCAGTAAGTTAGAACATTACTAGTACGAGTTCCATCTCGTGTCGCCAAGCTATACGAGGGTACCTAGTCAAGATGGCTTGAAGGATGTGATAAGGTGCAGATTCGAACACTTCGAGAATACCGGTCAGAAAACCGGTCGTGATGTGTTTGGTGCGCTTCAGCCTGGCCCCCATCGCCTCTGCATGTGGCGTCGCCGAAAATGGAAGAGACAAGCCGAGACCCGCATAGCAGACAGGACCGAGTATGCTTATAAAGATACGAGGCTGCCCTGCGAGAAGATGCTCGGAGCTTTGTCACATTTGCGCTTCTTGAAAATTCCTCACAATGACTACCATTTCGAAATGTATGGGTCTGTATTACCTCGACACGGCCAGCAACACAGATCAGCAGTGCGCTCAGGTTGACACTGAATGTGCATATGGCTGGTGCGAGGATACGCAAGGCTTCAACTGTTATGGCGTGGATCCTGGCGAAGGCTATCTAGCCGGTCAGAGGGTCGATGGGCGAACCTACTCGTGCAATAACGCAGCAGGTCAATGGTGTCCCAAAGCGATCGACCACTACTACAACGAAAACACAGTTGGATAGTAAGTTCATCATAGTTTCCAGCCTGATAGCGCTGATAAGACAAAGCTGCTGCGACACAGCTGGCCAGATTGAAGCCTGGCCTAATGGATATTTCCAGTGCTTCCCCGAGTCGGATTTTTACTCTCCACCTTCAAGCACTCCGATAGACACGCCTTCTTCGACCCCGCCATATACTCCACCGCCCTCTAGTACTCCACCATATACCCCACCGCCTTCCAGTACTCCACCATACACTCCACCACCTTCCAGTACTCCCCCTCCCAGTAGCTCCCCCTCACCACTCTCCCCCCCACCCCTATCTTCCTCCCCACCCTCCAGCCCTCCCTCTTCCCCCAGCACCCCACCCCCCTCTTCGATCCCCAACGGCGACCCCCCAACAACCCTCATCCCCGCCCCAACCTCAATAGACACCCCCGCCATCCTCAACGCCCTCCAAACCGGCGTCCCCACCTCCGCCCAAACAGACCCCGCAGCAGCATGCTTCCTCCTCCCCACCTACACCTCAACTCCATCATGGTACTCCGCGCTCCCGACCCCCGCGCAGAGCTACTTCGCCTCCGTCAACGCAAACAACACCGCCGCATGCACACCCCACGCATCGAACACCGGCGGCTCCAATCTGTCTCCCGGCGCCAAAGCCGGAATCGCAGTAGGCTCCATCGCAGGCGCCGCTGCGCTTGCAGCTCTGATCTTGCTCATGCTCATGAAGATGGGCATCATCGGCGGGTCTGCCGCTGCTGCAGGTGGAACGTCTGCGGCAGCTGGGTGGAACGGCGTGACCGGGACGCCGTGGAGCGGAGTCGTGGGTGCGGGAGCGGGTGCGCCGCCCGCACCGCCGCCGCCGGATCCGAGTGCGTTTGTGCTTGCGGGGGGGGTTGCTGGGAGGAGGGGGAGGGATGTGGAGAAGGATGTGCCGCCGTATCAGGGGCCTGGGGTGGGAAGTATGATGGGTGAGCAGCAGGGGATGGGGGGTGATACTGGGGGGGATGTGAGTCCGGTGGAGAGGGGGGAAGGGCGGGGGAGTGAGGTTTATGAGGTGCAGGGGTATCATTCGCAGGGTCATGGGGAGTTGCAGGGCGAGCAGCGGTTTGAAGTGGATGCGCAGCAGGGGCGGAGATGAGGCTGGTATGAGATTTGGGTTGGGGTGGGCTGGTTTATGGATGGATATAGATACTTGTCAAGGACTATGTTAATGCGATGATATGTAGAGGTTTTGAGGTACGGATGTAAGTGGTAATCGACCTACCCAACAAGCCACCTGAGAGGTTGTAAGGTAGCCTAATTAGGCTCAAGTATCTTGAGATTTCAGCTAGGAATATCTGAATAGCTGAAAAGGTGGCATCCATTTAGTACCTAGGATACCCTCGTACAGATTATCCACTCAGACTAGCCTATACGAAGATACAGCCATGCTGTGATTTAGTAGGTACTGAGCGTTTACATGTGCAAAGATATTACATGTGGTATGTAAAGCATCATCGTCATATGTAGCAGGGACGAAAGATTACATTGGGGTATATATACAAGATGAAGAAGCAGCAGCGTCTTTCATATCACCAGAAGAAATCCGACACCCATTTTTGCCCCCACATCTCACCCCAGGATAAATTCCTTCCACCTCTTCCCCTCCGGCTTACACGAATTCTCAAACGCCTCCTTATAAATCTTGCCCAACCCAACCCGATACGCAATATCCGCATGATACTCCACCAACAAGACATAATACAAATCCCACGTACTCTCCTTCCTCTCCATCGGAATATAGCTACTCCAATCATCATACTCGTCCGCATGAAACTGCTTCGCATCCGAGATGGCGATAAACTCCATCGGGTCGTCGAGCTCCAGATCTTTGCGCAGCGCCCACACGCTATCCAGCATGATAGTGCCGCACCAGTCGTCCTTGTAGTCCTCGATGTTGTAGCGGTGGAAGTTCTGGTGCGGCGCGTAGCGGAAGCGCCGGTCTTCGCGGATCCGGAAGAAGGCGGACCAGGAGTAGAATTGGAGGAACGGCATGTCGCGCTCGGTCCGGTGGGGGGAGAGGGCTTCGACTTCGGCGACGATTTCGACGTCGAAGGGGCATTCGTTGAGGATTAGTTTGAAGTCTTGAGAGCGGGTTAGGCCGAGGTGTTGGGAGCGGATGGTGCGGCCGTAGGCATCGTGTTTGGAGGAGAGGGAGGAGTCGGTGGGGGACTCGTCGGTGGGGGTTTGGGGGAGGGAATAGCCTCGCCATGTCGCTTCGACTTTGGGGGAGGCGGTGTCGCTCGTGTTGCCGCCCCACACGAGGCGAATGTTGCCATTGCCGTCTCGGATGTACCACGTGATCCAAGTGTGGTTCATGAGCCAGTCGTGCAGATTCTCTTCGATGCCCGCTAGCATAGTATCCTTGTATTGAAAATCCATTTGCTCGTTCTTCCAGCCACACCACGACCAGCTGGGGAATTGCTCGTGTTCTTCTTTATCACGTCGTAGAGCCGCGTCTCTAAACTCCCAGAGCAATGCCCAATCAAAATGTGATGATGGAAGACCGTAGACAAGAGTGCCGCCAAGTGCGTCACAAACAAGGTTGCCTGTTTGGGTGGTCAGCTATATTTTAATCTCTTCCTCCAGGCTTCAGAATGTCAGCCAGTGCACATTATACGTACCTATACCCGTAAAAGCGGCCAGAATGTCTTTTGGAAATGTTAACCTGCGCTTCATGTACAGTTCCAAGGCCTGCTTGTAGACAAGCAGAGGTTGGAGGTCCAATTTTTGTAGAATCAGAGACGGCGAATGGCTAAAGTCCATTGACCACCCAGCATGCTCGTCTTCGGTGATGATGTCGGCGCATCTCGCGGTGCATCGACATTGAAAGAACATGCGGCCGTCTGCGAAAATCAGCGTCCTTGGTGACAACAGGCGTTCTTGGAACGTCCAGCCTCTCGTGCTCCAGCGAGATCCATGAATGTAGTGCTCGGCTGGTCGGACGAGCTTGAGGCGCACATCCAAGCTGTAGAAGGCAATGTTCTCTGGATGAGCAATGGGCCGGAGGAAGCCCAACGCCTGGAGGCCCGCATTGGCGTCATTCCCGTCTGCGGCACAGATTGTGAAATAAGCATTTCCGTAGACAACATTCATGACTCTCGAGTTCAAAGCCCACGACCGATCGCTGTTTTGGATGATACATAATGCATCGACCCACAGGTACCGCTCTCCGAGATCAGTGACTAGACGGATCGAATCTCGTATAGTCCGTGGCAGCTTCTCGTACTCTTCGTTGATGCCGTTATGGCGCATGAGCTCTTTGATGTTCTCCTTGGTCGTACGGAAGGATCAGTTTTCTTTCGTGCCCCAGGTGTAACTAAGTGCTATGTATCGTTCGCCCTTTGGAAGTTTGGTGAGACACATATTTCTGATATTCTTGTAAGCGGAAGCTCGATTTGTCGTAGAATGGCAAATACTCACTTGACATCAATGACGCCGAAAAAGGGCTTGGAAATTGGGACTTCGCGAGTAAACGGTTTGCATACTTTGCCGTGGTGTTCGTCGCAATAGAGAAGCCATCTAGCGACGAGCGCAGCATCGGTGCGAACGTTCTTGGTGGATCGAGCCAAGAACAGACTCTGCGTGGTACTTTTCTTCTCCATTAGAACGGCAAATGAATCTGGCCAGTTTTGGCGAAACCATCTGATTCTGAGTCGACGAGTGCACGCTCGTGACCCTTTTGGATTTCCGTCCTTGTCCTTTAGGAGCATCCGCCCGTCAATCTGCCAGCTGATCTTGCAAATGGCATCCTGGCTGAAAAACTTGGCTTCTGTGTTGCCGGAAGTCTCCATCATGAACTTGTTGAGCTGTTCACTGAGGGAGTCAATGACGAGACGGCAGAAGGCGCAGACATCTTTCTTCTTGTAAAGTTCACCGAGAGTGCCAAGCGCGAATTCTCGAGGGCCGAATTCCAGCCCTTCGTGACCGAGAATGTCCTCGCTGGAGCCAGTGGGAGTGGAATCCTTTGCTCGTTCAATGCGCCGATGGCGGGAAAACTCGTGAATCAGGAATTTGCTCTCTGTGAGTTTCATTGACTTGCATCGATCGCAAGGAGTGCCGGCGAGTTTATGGCCCCGGGCAGCGATCCTTCGAGGCATGGTGAGAATGGCCAATCGGTCAAATACCCGAATCCACTTGCGACGTACTTCAGGAGACAATTCCCTTCGCCGTGCTGGGGACGTCACGCTATTGGTGGGGTTGTGAGCACCGTTTCCATTCGGTAAGACGAACTCGACGTCAACAGGTGAGGTGGGGTTCGTGGTCCTCTCTGCCGACGAAAGGCGTCTGCCATCCCGAATCGATTCACGAATGGACAGCCTTCGCCTGTCGTGTCGGTGCGAGTCGTCGCCTGGGCTCGGTCCCGCAGAGATGGGCG
Source organism: Polyplosphaeria fusca (assembly GCA_010093805.1). Classification (NCBI taxonomy): domain Eukaryota; kingdom Fungi; phylum Ascomycota; class Dothideomycetes; order Pleosporales; family Tetraplosphaeriaceae; genus Polyplosphaeria; species Polyplosphaeria fusca. The sequence continues at coordinate 26,505 of ML996339.1, read as the reverse complement.
AATGGGGAACGTCAGCCATGTCGAGTTGGTAAGACGAGTGGCTCGATTGGGGGCGATGCTTTGGAAATGGGTAATTGGACGACGGATTTACGCTTCAAGTTGAAGTATAAAGATCTGTTTGGAAACGGTACGACCGCAGTTGAGTACAAAAAATAAAAGAGTATGTTAGCCTCAGGCTGTGGGCTCCAGGTGGGCTCATATACAGCTACGACTGAGGTTGAGCCGCATTCTCGGCCCCCATCATCGGCGATGAGAGCTGCAACCTCCCTACAAGACCTTGCACAGAAATGGAAACCACGTGGGCGCTGCAGGTCTCAATCAGGAGGCGTTAAACGACTTGAAGCCGCCGTGCACAGCTATCACACCTAGTTGGGCATAGCCACTCGCTAGGGCTCCTGAATTACGGACTGTGGTGTATCAATGGCGCTCTCTGTTGCTTTTGCTCTATTGTTGGAGCGGGAAGGTCTGCGCAAGGCTGAGAAACAAGATGCGGGTGAGATGCAGGAGGTGTGGTAGCCGGGCTCCCCTATTCGACAGCCTTGTGCGGCATGGCGCCGGCTGTAACTGCATGCAGTCCCACCCGTTCATGCCCCCGGATTGTATTGACTCAATTCGTGGGCGAGCTGTCCCTTTGTTGCACATGGCGTTACCTTCCTCGACTAAGCCGCAGGGTGAGTTCGGCGTGTGCGATGCAATCTGTTAGAGTACACCCACCCTCCCAGTGATGGAGCCGGAGCATTTGGTAAGGAGATCGAAAGAAATTTGAAGATACAACAAGTACGCATATACCTTGTGTCGGCATGGCCGAAGAGCTCCTCGTTGGGCTAATTCAAAGGGGCTGGTGACTGGAGAGGAACATGGTAGGGTGAGACGGGCGTTGGGAACGCGTGTCACTTGCGCCAGGATGGATTGTTGGTTCGTTTGGATGAAAGTACAGCATGTTCGAGGTGGGATGAGATGAGAACGTGACTAGAAGGGAGGAGAGTACAGCACGGCAGGGAAGGGCAGAGAGGAAGCGCGTCCGGGTCTATCGATAAGAGAAATGGTCCGTGCGTCATCTTCCTGAAGAATTTGGCGTCTCCTGCACTGCTCATTGCACTTCCACCATCCCATGTCGCGCCCTTGGATGAGAGCGAATGCAAAGCAGCTTCGCGGACTAATTCGGATTCCTCCGAAACAGGCGTTCCACCCTCCACAACTGCCTCTGAACGCGCACGCCACCATGGATTTCACAACCGCAGCGGCTGAAGTTCGTATGTCACGTGAGCTCGGATGGACGAGTTGTGCTGATTGTGCAAGCAGAAAGGGTCGCAGTATCAGGATACGCACGCGACGCCGCCCATGTTCATTCAGCGAGAGCATTGGAGGTACCAGACAATGCGAAGAGCCGAATTAGACAACAACCCAGACGTAGTTGACCTCAGCAATTGGCACTCCTTTACGAACGAGCAATCGCAGCAGTGGAAAAGTGCTGGCTCCATATCGTCAGCCCAGATCAAAGCTGCGTGTGAAGCCTATAGTGACGGGGTGCCTCTCGGGAACTCCATTCAGGACGCACCTGTTTACGAACATCGGGAATTTCCGGGGCTCCAGGTGGTACCAGGGCTTCTTCCGCCAGAGACTCAAGTCCTCTTCACTTCTTGTTTGATGCACAGAGATTTGGCCGATCCAAGTCACAAGATCAATCTCCAAGCCGACTACAACATCCCTTACCCTACCAGGCTCGCTCAGTCGCCACACTCGCAACGTTTTGATAGCTCCTTCTTCCACCGGGACCGGTCGGCAGTAGACGAACTGTTGATACCGAAAGTTCCAGACAAGCAGAAGCCCCTAAACCACGAACAGTTCCTGTTTAGCAAGCTGCGATGGCTGACACTGGGCGAACAGTATGACTGGCCAACGCGCAGCTACGCCAGACACGCGACCCCTTTCCCGCAGGACTTGTCAAAGCTGGTCACGGGACTGTTCCCTCACATACGACCCGAGTCGGGTGTCGTCCTGATGTACTCGACCAAGGACTTTATGCCCGTGCATCGAGACGTCAGCGAGCAATGCCAGCGGGCCCTCGCTAGCTTCAGCGTTGGCCTGGACGGCATCTTCATCGTTGCTCGAGGCGAGGACGACGGCGAGGGAGACCAGGCGCCGAGGACCGTGGCCATCAAAGTGCGCAGCGGTGACTGTGTCCATCTCACGGGCGAGGCCAGATGGGCATGGCACGCAATGGCACGCACGATTCCAGGCACGTGCCCTTCGTTCCTGGGAGATTGGCCCGTGGGCACACCGGGGGCGACGGCCGAGGAGACGAGAGCGTACAAGAAGTGGAAGGGATACATGGCGACGAAGCGCATCAACGTCAGCTGCCGCCAGGTATGGGACTAGTGGTCGCGATAGACGGTTTGTCGCCAAGACACCGGTCGAGCTTAGATGTATAATTACCCGTCGGGGGTTTGTGCAACGCGGGAAGGGCCGGGGCGGAGCGGAGCATCTCCCGCCGTCGCATCTCGAGGGCGGGCCAGAATGCCATGTTCTGCTGTGTAACTTGCGTCCTTCCCCGCTGGAGCCCCACCAGCCGCATTCCCTTGGCCGCGCTCTCGGGTCCATCAATCCATATCTCTCGAAGCAATGTCGTCGAGCGTGACATCCACCCTACCGCAACACGACAACCTATCCTAGCAGCATGGCCGTCCTTGACCTCGACTGTTTGCAGTATCCCGCGCCCTCGCCACATCCCATGTTCACATGGAAACGACATGGAAACGACATGCACCCTCCCCGCCCATTGGCCTAGTTGCAGCGCGGAAGAAACCCCGCGAGTCATTCTCCCCGCTGACTCCGCAAGCCTGGGCCCCAAGCTGCGATACCACTGGACCATCATCGACCATCCCCGCCTTTCTCCCGCTGCACGCCCTATCGACGCATTGCCCATCGCGGACAGAATCAACACCCAAGAAAGATAGGCACCATGGCGCGGCCGCCGACGCGCCGAACCCTGCATCCCGCCCCTCATGAGCTTGCCGCGTTTGCTTGCTCAAAAGCTAGCCATGTTCGCCGCAATTCGGAGATTTATCCACCACGGCGTTATCGTCACCTCTACTCCGTATACTCCATCCATTGACCCCATCTCCATGTCGCCGCCATGGGCCTCCTCAACCTCCCCCAACTCCGCTACCGCAGCCCATGGATGCAAAACATCATCAGCGGCCTGTGCGTCGGAGCTTCCGCCGGCATGTACGTAGCGCTCAACCTGCTGGGCGCGGGAGGCGGACGACCAGACTCAGCGCAGGTAGTGCAAGTTGTCAACGCAACACTCTGCTCTGTCTGGTTCTTCTCCTCCTCCTTCGGCGGCTCCATCTTGAATAAACTCGGCCCGGGCATCACCATGTGCATCGGCGTGCAAACCTACGTCGTCTACGTCGGCTCGCTCTGGTACTACGACGAGACGGGCAAAAAAGGGTACCCGTACGCCGCAGGCCCGATCATAGGCATCGGCGCCGGCATGGTGTTTATCACGGCAGGCTACGTGGCGACTGCGTACCCAGAAGAGCGGGAGAAGGGGACGTATGCCACCATACTCATGAACCTGCAAGCTCTCGGGTCTGTCGTGGGCGGCATTATCCCCGTCATCATCAACCGCAACACAGACACGGCGGCGGGCGTGCCGCGCCCCGTATACATCTCCTTCATCGTCATCATGATTATCGGCGGGCTGTTGGGCCTGCTGCTCCTGCGGCCCCAGAAACTGCGCCGCGACGACGGATCCGTCGTCGCCGTCAACCCGGCACGAGGAGCGTGGGAAGAACTCAAGTCGAACTTGCTCGTCTTCTCAGATCCCATACTGCTGATGATGTTTCCGGCTTTCTTCCCCGCAGAATGCTTTTTGGTGTACAGCGGCTCTGTAAACGGTAAGCGCGCTCTTCTTGCTAGTACCCGCAGCTATCTGACGCCCACAGCCTACCACAATAACCTGCGCGCGCGCTCCCTGCTGTCTTTCATCGCCGTCGTACTCCAGATCCCGGCGGGCTGGGGTCTGCAATGGATTCTGGACCGGCCGTGCTGGGGCCGTCGTAAGCGCGGCTTGATTGGTCTGACCGTCGTCGCCGTGCCCATTGTCGCGGCGTGGGTATGGGAAATGGTGCGTCTCCCCCATTCCAACTTACACTCTCCCCTACAATGTATCTCTCTCCTAACACAAGCATTTTAGATCCGCACGCGCAAATACGACCGCAACACCCTGCCCACACACCCCACGGACTGGGAAGAGGGTGAATTTGGATGGATCTTTGTGCTGTTCATGTTGACGTGGGTATCTTGCGTACGTCGACCACCCTCCCCACTTCGCTCGCGCGTCCGGTATACTAACCCCCACCCCCACAGCAACTCTGGCACAACATCGTCTACTACTACATCGGCGCGCTAACCAACTCCCCCCAAAAACTTACCCACTACGTCGGCGTATTCCGCGGCGTGCTCGGCGCCGGCGAAGCCGTGTGTTTCGGGCTCGACAGCATTAAGATCCCCTTCATTTCCGAAGCTGGGGGTGTGTTGTTATTTTATTCGGTGGGGATAGCGGCGTTTTATTATCTTGGGGTGAGGCATGTTAAGGATACGAATTATGATCGGCAGGAGGTGGGCGTGGTGGTGCCGAATCATGTGCTGCATGGGGAGGGGCTGACGGAGGGGCAGAGGGTGGAGGATATTGTTAGGGCGGCGGAGGGGGGGGAAGAGAAGAAGGAGCATGGAGGAGAAAAGGCGCAGAGAACGTTGGAGAAGGCTTGAATTCTGCGTATAGATATAGACTGAGAGCATAAAACCTTATTTTGGTTTCATATGCTCGAAGGCGGGTTATTCTTTTGAATAGCTTGCTTCACTAGAAGAAGGCATTTTCTTCTCGATATCGCCTCTCTAAAACCGAGTGTTGGAGTATAAGTGTATGGACTTGAGATTTCGTTTTATCAATTCCGATTGGAGGGAGGGTTTGTCACTGACTGTGCTTGGTTCCGATTGGACCAGATTTTGAGAATAAGTCTGAGTTGTTGGCATCATAGCGGATTTCAATTCACCGTTTGCTTGTATTCGTACTTTCCTCCGGATTCCCAGCGCGGTGGGGTTGTTTATTGCAGATGGATGTTGTCGCCTCAGCTTCCACGCGTTCTTGATCAACAATTAATTTAAAACCTTTTAACGTTAAGTTATAACGTTCCATAGCGTAGTTAAAGACAGCATAGAGTGAACTAACCTAGCTTTAGCTCCTTAAGAACTACTATGCGGAGCTCCGTCCTCAAGTATAATGATGAGCTCTTTATAAGAAACGCTCCACTACACCAACACAGGCCACCCAGACGAAAAGTCCAGATAATTAAACCCAAACTGAAAATCCTTAAACGCATACCCAATCTTCGGGTTCACTACTTCCGTTAGCAATCACTTCCCTCCAAACTCCCCACCCTCAACTCACCATAATGATAATACAGCACCGTCTTCCCCGCATCCTCCGTCACCCCCTGCCCCCCCGGCGCGTACACCCTCTCCCCATGACTCCCCAACACCAGCGTCCCCCCATTCTGCGTCCTACAATCCCTCCCCCCCTTATCCATCCACGGCCCCGCCGCCGCCGCACTCCGACAAACCTCAACCTTATACTCATCCCCCGGCGCCGCCAACTCATCCGGCTCATTCTGGCTCGCCCCACTCGACCAAAACATGTAATAATACTTCGTCCCGCCAACAGTCTTACTCGTCAGAAACGCACCCTCGACAACCGCCTCCCACGTCTGTCCCGGCGGAACCGTGGAGTTGTAGATCTGCCGCGCGGGCGTGCTGCCGGACCACTTGAGTCCCTTTTCACCCAGCGTGGTTTGATAGATGCCTTGCCACGCGCTGCCGAAGGTCCAGATGCGCGGACACGTCGGGCACTCGGTGAACAGGTTCGGGTCGATGAGGTTGTAATCGGCGTTCTTGGGCACGCCCACGCTACCGTGATCGGTCCACGATCCTGACTCCATGCTCGCGCTCGTCGCGACGCCAATGTCGGATGTGCGTTGGCTGAGTACGCTCACGGAGTAGTACGCGACGTACACGTCTCCGATCTTGGAGACATCGGGGGCCCAGATGCCTTGCTTGTCGCCGACGTGGATGCTGGTGCCGTTGTGTAGGAGCGGGCCTTTGGAGGTCCAGGGGCCGGTCAGGGCGGGGGCCGAGGCGATGGAGATGTTGTTGCCGGTGCTGAAGCGGAACCAGGTGCCGTCGGAGCGGCGGAAGACGGAGGGGTCTTTGATGCCGGAGCAGGAGCCGGTGCAGGGTGAGGGGGCGGGATAGGTGGTTGCTTGACGGGAATTGAGGGGTGTCGCGAGGACGGCTGTGGAGAGGGTGAGGAGGGGGGCGAGGAGCGAGGGGAGGTACATGTTGAGAAGGGGTGGTGGGAAAGGAGAATTACGATAACGAAGGAGAGAAAAGGAATGAGGGTAGAAATATCAAAGGGGCGAGGAGGAATGAATAAACATTGTCAGCACTGTATAAGACAAGGTTGATTCAGGCCCTCGATCACGCTGCACGCCGACGTCGTACTCTTAAATTGGCCTTCGCAGTGGAATACAGCGGGTAGTCGCGAAATCGCCACAGGCCCGCGATATTTGATTCGTAATGTTGCATCGAGCGCAGGGGTCAAACGAGGTTGTACCTGAATCATCTGTAGTATTTTTCCCTATTGCGTGTTACGGGCGATCATACGTCATGCACGTCCTACCGGTAGACATCACCCGAGCCGGGCTGTGCTGTATTGTCCGGCGGGACGGGTGGCTTCGCACCAACCCTAATCCACCGCGCAGGCCCCCAAGCGAGCGTGCTACAACGTTGTACACACCCCCGACGTCAAGGTTAGAAGCGGAGCTCGCAGGATATTACTTCTTCAGTGCTGTGCCGTTTGTTCAAAATTCCTCCAAGCGCAACTGCCCGCCAGCCACACAACATCCAGTGACCAGCAACTACACGCTCACCCTCCTTCCACTAGAGCCTCATTATACGCGTACATCATCAACTAGTCTTACCCAGCATCAGTCCCCCCACCCCAACCCCCCCTCCTCCTCCCCCCTCCCCCTCCTCCACCGCACCGTCGCTTCCCTCATCTCCGCACACCCCCCCAACAACCATCCCCACCTCCCCCCAAACCCCCTACTAATCTCCCAACTCTCCACCCTCCACGGCTCCCCCCAACAAAGCAACCCCCTAGCTTCCACCTCATCAAACCCCTCATACAGCCCCCCACACACATCATCGCAAATCTCATCCTCGTCCCACTGCCCCAGCGTCGAGATCAGGTTATCGCGTAGCTGCGCACACGGGATGGTGTCGATCCATTGTGGGTGCGGGATGCGGAGTTGTAGCGCTGTTGGAGCGAAGGTTGATGGGATGGAGGCTGGGCGCGGGAGGAGGGGGACGAGGTCGGATGCGCCGCAGGTGGTGGGGATGGCGGAGAGGGAGAGAACGAGAACGAGGTTGGTCATTAGGCCGCGGAGGGCGTTGTATTGGATTAGGGTTATTAGGTGGTGGTCGGGGGAGAGGGGGAAGGTGCTGGGGTGGGGGAAGGAGCGTGAGGGGGAAGGGAGGAGGGGGGGAAGGAGGGGACGGCGGGGGGTGTGGGAGAGGTCGAGGGTCATGAGGGTGTGGATGTTGTGGGAGGGGCGGGGATTTGATGGGTTTGTGGGGAGAGAGGGGCCGGTGAAGGGGTGTGAGCTGCGGACGGTGTGTGTGCGTGTGCGTGGTTCTAGAGCGGTGCTGGTGGAGGCGCGTTCGGCTTTTCGCCGTCCTGTGAGACGTCAATTCTCTGCTCGTCTCACTAACATCATCTCCCGCGACTGGAAGTCAGTGGTACGACGTACTCCAGGCACGCTGATGGAGTCGATTCTGCAGCTTCCGCCTCTCTCTCGCGTCCGTCTTGCCCATCCAATCCTCATCCTTCGTTTTAGCCTACGTCCGCTAATCAGCTCACAGCAACTTGCTTTAAGCTGCATCGGATACTTGCCTCTTTGAGCTCCTTCCTCGCACTGATCCCGATCTGGGTCTCTTCATGCGGGACCGCGACCAACAAGACTAGCTCTTCCGATTGCGTGCTGCTGTTGGGTATCGCAGCTGGTGAAGGCATATCGACGACTGTTTTGCAACCTGCTTACGAGCGGGAGTACATGATCCCCCACTAGGAGTGCTGGTCGATATAAGAATCGTGGTAGGAGTGCGGCACCTAAACCATCCTGAGTTAGCGCAGAGCCATATGCAACCTGCTTACGCGCTACGGACGGGCCGCGGACGAATAGAGTCGAAGTACCATAGTCCACACTCAGTGCCTTCTCCTAGCACAGGACCAACATCTGGAACAGGAGAACTGCGCTGTCTTGCGGTCGTGGTCTGCTTTTTCACCCATAGCTGCTTGACCCAAGAAAGAGCACGAGGAACAAAGTCGTTCCTATTCCTATTCCTAATCCTATTTTCTGTACCGCCTACATTATACACTCCTCCGCCCAGTCCAAACAGCCGAAACCAGATCCATTGCACCTGAGCTATGCATGAGAAGCTTCCAGACCATTTCATCATTCAATGCTGTATGAATCGGCATTCCAATAACGTATGAATCATTCCCATTCATCTGCCCGAGTTTGCCACATCTCTCAAGAAGCCAAGCAGGAAGGTCTTGTCGACCGGACTCTTTCCATCGTCCACTGCCGTATTACCGTTTTGTGTCACTGTCGTCGCACTCGTGGGATGGCTCGTCGGAGCGGGTCCCAGGTCCTGCGGGATGACTACGCTGGGTGGCATGGCCTCCCCGATGCTCGAGATGCGCGATCTAGACGCCAGGTGGGCCGGGCTGCCGGCGTGGCTGCTCTTGTCGTGGAGCGGGCTGACTGGGCTGATGACGCTGGAGACGATGCTCCTAGGAGTGGGCGGGTGCGGGTCTCGCGTCGGCGGGATGGGGCTGCGCGGCATGGGAGACTTGGAAGATAGAGTGGGAAGGCCTTGGGGTGGAAAGTCGACGGGCTGGGGTGGAAATGGGGATGTCGAAGTTGCCGGCGGAGACTTGGTGGCTTGGGGAGGCTTGGAGAAGAGCGAGAGCAGAGTCGACTTTTGGTCTGCCGGGAGCTGTTCCCTGCGGTCGAATGCCGCGTGCGCTTGTTGGAGGGCAGGGAAGTGGGACACAGCGGCAGCCGAAGAGGGTGGCAACATATGTTTCTGGGCCGTCGATGGCGTGCTGCTACGCGGGACCGTCTCATCCGAGAGAGTAACAGGTGATTGCGTGTATTGCGGTAGCTTCAGGCCCTTTGTCGCTTTGTTGAACGTCGCTGCCTGCGGAGTCGTCATGTTGGACGTAGTCAGCGGGCTTTGATTGCTGTCTTCGCGAAGCTCGGGACTGGGTCTGAGGTTCGAAGGTGTCGCCCCTCTCTTGAGTATCTGGTACTGAGGCACCGTCTTGGGCGACGACGTTCTCGTTCCCATAGGCGATGGTCCTCGAGAGTGCCCATTCAAATCGGGCGCGTGCGCATTCTTTTTGACCGTCTCAAAGTCGGGGGCGTTGAGCGGACCCTTGATGGTAGCGGACGTAATGTGTGCCCTGTTTCCTGGTTGCGCCAAGCCCTGCAATGGGCCGGGTTTCTTCTTTGCGGCCGGCTTGGGAGGCCTGGCAGCGGACGGTGGTTCCATCTTCCCTGGGGTGGGCTGTGCGGAGAGCTCGACTGGAGCCTCAGCTGTGGGGGGTGGTGGCGTCGCTGCCGATGTTGAGGGCGACCTGAAGAGACTCAGCAAGTTGGTTTGATGTGCGCTTCGAGGCTGCGGCTGGACTGGAGGCGGGGTCTGGTTGTGAAACGACTCCGACCCAGGTAGTAGCTGCGGCTGCCGCGTGCGTGGTGCCGAGTCGGGCCTTGGTTCCGGCTTTGAAGGCATCAAATCTGTCGGCGAAGCTGACTTCTCGTGGCTCTTGAATGCGTTCAACAAGTTCAGCGAATGCTCAGTAAGCTTCGGCGGGGGCAGCTTCGAGGCAGGCGGGATTGCCGGGCCATGCAATCCTGGAAACTGGGGTTCCCGAGCAAATTCCGGGTCTCCTGTGCGTTGGTACGGGCGGGGTGCGTCCTGGTTGAAACCTTGATGAATGCTGGGTCCGTGAGATAAGAATGTCGGGTTCGATTGTGGAGGTGGAGGAGGGATAAAGTTGCGCGGAATGGGCGCTGTCATGCCAATGAACTGCTGTTGTTGCATGAACGGCTGATGCAATCCGTGCCTCTGCTGGGGGTGGAAGGGAAAGTGCGGGGGCGGCATATGGTCGAGATGAGGAGGACGCGGATGGTGCTGGCCGTGAGGACTAAGGGGTAGCTGCGGAGGTGATATGATGTTCTCATACGGAGTGTGGGGTTGAAGAGGCGGATTTGGTTTGCTGTTGGCATGGAGCATGGCCAGGAGTGGATTCGTGTGAGGCTGTTCCTGCTGGACACCCATGGGAGCTTCCACAGCCGGAGTTTGAATTGGCTGCCCGCCACCCACACTAAGGAGTCTCTTAAGCTCGGCAGCTGGATCGAAACCGTCCGACGGCAGTTGGGCGGATACTTCGGGAAGAGCATCGCTAGAGCTGTGCGGTCGGCCTAGTCGCGCAACCAGCTGAGCGAACTTTGCATCTGGGGCAGGCTTGGTCTCGATGCGCACCCCAGCGATGGCGTCTTCGTCGGCCGTTGTCTCTCCATGAATGTCGTCGTCGACGGTTATGTCCTCGTGCACGGGCGGTGCCAGGTATTCGCCCGACACAACCTTTTGCCTGTCGAGCTTCCGCTGTTGCTTAATCCAGCCCTTGAGCGGGCCGAGAAACGGCGCGACCATGTAGAAGCTGTTGTCCTTGAGAAGGTCTTGGCCGTAGCCTTGTGTGGGCACCTGGTTCTTCCGCTTCAGGGTGGGTAGGTCTGCGAGCCTGTACCAATCGATTTTCTGCTTGTGTCAGCTGCGTCAAGATGGCAGGGGGGTCAGTTCATCGTACCGAAATCTCCTTGCGCGTCCGCGGCTCAAAATACGTATCCATTGGGACGCCGCGGAAGACGTACAGAAGCATATTCTGCTCGCGCATCGACACCTCAATCTTCTTGAGCTCGTGGTCCGGCTTCACCAGACCCGCCTCGGTCAAGTCGTAGCCCGTCTCTTCGTAGACCTCTCGCACGGCACAGTCCAGGTCGGGCTCGTCCTTGTTGATCTTGCCGCGCGGGAAGCTCCATTTGGCGCCCTTCTTCCAGCCCTTGACAAGCACCGTCTGTGTCATGTCATCATTGAGCATGATGGCTCCACGCACGGGGACCCGCGTCTTGTATTCGAGAAACTGCTCATAGGCCTGGGCGTGGTGGGCTTCGGTGTATATAGAGGACAGCGGGCAGTGCTGGAACATGAGCAGCGAGAACTTGCGCAGGTTCAGCGAGGGCAGGGTGGGGTCGAGCGGGCGGACAAAGTCTTCGTAGAACCATTGCGCCTCCTCGATCTGGAAGCAAATGCGCTCGACCGACTTGAGCTCTTCGTGGGGGAGGTTGATAATGAAGCGAACGCAGAGGTCGTCCAGCCAGTCAACTAGCTGCATCTTGTTGTCGGTCATGTTGGCCAGTGTCGCGTAGCATGCCGCGGGTAGGCGGGTGGGACAGCTGGCCGCGTCGCGTCGGCGGGGGAGCGAGCGTGATGGACGGGGCTAGGAGGTGTCAATCGCCTGGCAAGCTGCACAGCCGCGCGGGGGGGGTGCGCAAGGAGGGTCGCGTGAGTGGACGGGGGAGCTGAAATGGGGGGGAAGACGGGGGGAAGAGATTTGAGGTGAGGGCGGAGGAGGGTGTTGGTTGGGCGCACGGCGAAGGCAGGAGCGACGGGCCGCATCTGTGGCGCTGTGGCGCGTGTGGCGTCCTTACTAGCGGTGGCTATGTGGCTGTGCTCGCCTTCCCGGCAGAAGCGCGGAGGCCCAGACGCGCGCATGACGTTGCGGCTGCGGGAGAAATCAGTCGGTGAGTGCAAATCAGGGCAGTCATCGGCCCACGACGTCGCCAGCGCACCTCTGCGTCAGTCAATAAAGCCGCCGCCGTCCTCTGGTCGCTGTTTGTCGCTCCTTCACTCTCCTCGCCTCGCCGTCATTGCACTCGCCCGCTATACATAGGCGGCGACGCGCCCGTTTCAGGATATCTGACGCAAACTCGCGCCCACCAACCATTGCCCAAGACATCCTCTCGAGCTCCATTGCTCGATTCGAACAAAGCGCTTTTGTTTCGCGACAAAGACACATAAGAGAGCGTTGACAACGTCTGTGTTATTGTCCCTATTCGCATTCACATTATCACTGCTCCACCTCTCACTCCTCACTCCTCCACCGCCATCATGAGCAACGTCGTGGGAAAATATGCGGCCAAGTACGCCATGAAGAAGGTCCTCAGGTCGGACCAGAACAAGTACAAGGAGAAGAAGGTCGAGTCTCAATATGTAAGTGATTATCTGCACAATGTCTCCAACTCCAACACTGACAACACGTCCACAGGACCCATATTACGAGATGATCCCCAATCCCAAGAATCCGAGCAAGATGAAGAAGGTCAAGAAGCAGATCCCCGCCTACATCCCGGAGCACGACGCCAACATCCTCGCCAAAGCTCGCAAATCCGCCTACCGCCTCGACCTCTGCCTCTTCAACTTCCTCGGCTTCCGCTTCGGCTGGTCGTCCGTCATCGGCATCGTCCCCGCCGTCGGCGACGTGCTGGACATGCTTCTCGCCCTCATGCTCATCCAACGCATGACCAAGGTCGAAGGCGGGCTCCCCAGCGCCGTCAAAATGCGCATGATGTTCAACCTCATCATCGACTTCGTCGTCGGCCTCGTCCCCTTCGTCGGCGATCTCGCCGACGCAGCGCTAAAATGCAACTCGCGCAACGTCCGCGCCCTCGAGGAGCACCTCGACACGCGATACAAGCCCAAGGAGCTGGTCGACGAGGACGACCGCGAATACAAGCGCTCGGGCCGCAGGCCTAGACCCGCGACTGTGTACGAGGATTTCTCGGACGAGGAGCTGGAGCGCAGACACACGTTTGATGATGTGTCCGATGACGTGCGTGTCCCGGCGCGCACGCACTCACGTCGCGATCGTATTGAGGATGAGGAGATGGGGCTTCCGCGACATCACAAGTCGCATCGGTCCAAGCATGAGCAGCCGAGCCGCAGCGGCACCAAGAACAGCAGGCGATGATGGACTCTTCTTTGTATACGGCGTTATTCTCTTCTTGGATTGTCGGGCACAGCGAAGCTCAGGAAGTTGGCGTTGGCCTGTCTGATCCCTTAATTCGTTGCCCTCTCTGCCGGGATATGTTCTTGCGGGGGCGTTTTGACTAAAATTCCTGTTGCTGCCTCTACGGCGTTGGCCTTCCTTGTTGTCATGACTGGTCCATGTAACGATAGTTTATTCTGTAATACCCCTCCTGTTCTGGCGGCATGGTCCTGCGTCTCACATACAAAGTACGACTCATAATATCACTATCGTCTATTCAATCGTAACGGAACAACTGCAGTAACAGAACAAATAATAGGTACTTACATACGTGAACGGACTATTTGTGGACGCTATAGCACGTCCGTGGCAACGAGCAGGTCGTACAGAATGCGCTAGCTAGGCTGGAATATGTCTAGGCACGTGCTATCGGCCTCGCGGAGATTTCCTTTACCCCATACCTTATAGCTCTCGAGCGGCACTTTTCGCGATCGGATTGAACTTTGACGCATTCATTCGATAAAATATACTGGGGTGTCTCTTTCAGTCATCTCCAAGGAAGAATCGCTGGTCGATAGAAGCATATTCTATCTATCCAGGTCGCGGGGTCGCCGGCTCAACAGCCCCAGCCCTCTTCACCGGTGAAAGTCGATTGAAGGTATTCGTAGAGAACTATGATGGATCATTTTCAGACATGGACGAGTACAACGACGCCTCGCTGGACCAAGGGCTCCCTAACTCGTCTGGCAAATATATTCATCTCGAAGCTTGGACAATACCTATCGCAATCCAATACATGCCTGAGGGGGCAAGTGATTGGATCGACAAATTTCGATCCAAAACAGGATGGCTACCCAATGTCTCTGGGTACTTCGCTATATTTCGAGACGATGAATAAACTCTCCAAATTCTCATGAATTCATTGTATTAGACATACGAGAAGGGCACTGATACACAGCAAGACTTTGCGCCAAATCTCAACCAGGACAGTCTTCTAGGTATTGCAGGTGCGTATAGCCCAATTCGGTTAGCGTTTCTGAGGGAGGGAGGTGGATGAGATCCAAGTCAAGCGTAGTTAAATCTCACTCCATAGTACTATTAAATACCATTTAGTTTCGTCATACATTTTATCCCTTTTTCAATTTTGTGTCCTGGCGTGGTGTGATTTGGATAAGAGAGGTCTGTGCGGGGTTTGAGGTATGGGTATCACACGTGTTGCTATTAAATACAGCGAAGCCTCCCATTTAGAACTTTTGATTGCTTGTGCGTGCTAACGTCTCGGCGCTCATCAGCTGGGAAGAACAAGCGCTCAAGATTTCGGCAGGGACCTGGTGCAGCCGTAGCAAAGGTTGCTTGTATTCGATGTGCTGCTATCCTTTTGCTGAGTACCTCCCCATCCCTCGATGCCAAAACGCCCGGGCTGAGCCAGGTTTCCGCAGAGACCACAGGGGGAGCCAGATATCGAAGGAGTGGAGAGCTTTCCGGCCGTGCGCACCACATTCGAGACTATGCTTGGAAAGTTCTCCTCGACAGAGTCAAAGTATTGCGCCATCAGCTCGTCTATCGTAGTATTCTTTGAGCTGGTCGACGACTGCGTCACAACACGGCTGTGTATCAGCTCTGTTAGTGGAGGATCCGTCATGGCGGCGTACGAGACGAGCTCTTTCTTGAGGAGGTCCCGCATCGGGAAGTGGTATGTGATGCCCAAGGGAGAGTCGCCGTCGCCCGTCACCCAAGGCAAGGAGAAGCCTCGGCCTTTGGCCGTCTCTGAAAGCGTCTTCTCGGCGAGCCTGGTGGTACTGTCTCCCCAGAGAATGGCCTCGCAATCCATGGACTTGGCATGCTGGACCAGCAGTCTTGTTCGAAGCGTGGATTGCACGTCTGCGCGAGCTGTGGCTGAATCGAGCGAATTAATCAGGGCAGCGAGCTTCTCTTCTGGGTTCGATGGCTCCACGGAATCCATATTTGGAATATACTCGCCAAGAATCGTGCTCCCGGCGTCTGTATCAAAGATGGACGCGAGAGGGAGGAGCTGGCATTCATGGTTGATATAGCGATCTCGAAGAGATGCCCGAAGCTCCGGATCAGGCGAGGTCTCGATTGCAGAGCTGTCGACGAAAGCTACGACAATGTCGAAACCCGTGCGGCCGGTCTTGGCCAACTGCGTCTTCAAGTGGTGGTCCAGGATGTGGAGCAGGGAGACGGAAGACACGCCAAAAGAGACGGGGACGAGCACTTTCCGCGGACGATCCGAGGCAGCGTTGCGCACCCGGAACGACTCCATCCGCTTGATGACTTTGGTGTGCACATATCTGAGAAAACAGTCTCTGTGGCGGATTAGTCGACTGCCAAGCTGTGTGTCGAGGCTGTTTCACTGACCGGCAGAGAGGCTCTGAGCGAACAGTGAGGACTGAGACGTTGTCTCCACACCTCGCACAGAGCTGGTCCTCGTCAAGGTGCTTGCCCGGCATTGCGTGGGTTGTCTGTGAGGGTGACGGACGTGGTAGGGCTGCAGGGTGCCTGGCGACTCAGCCACAGGTGGGCCGGGGCGGAATTTCTGGAGACGTCCCCGACTGACGACGCCGCGTCGACGCAGTGAAGGCTGCCAACCACATCCAACCCCCATCGTCATCTCGCCGTCGCTGCTTCCGCGCATGCGTCGCGTCTCTGTTTCCTCTCTTTCCCGCGACCTTCTTCTGGTGTAAATCGCCCCCAGCCCGGCCGCCAGCTCCGCCAGCTGGCCTCTCTGTCATGATGCGCCAATGGCGGATACAGCTGCAGCTTCTTGTGGCATTCGTCGTCGCAGTGGCCGCCGTCGACGTGACTCTTGTATGCATCTCTATCTTACCCCCTTCGCAGACTCCCATTCTGACCGCTTCGTCTTAAGAGCAACGGTGACGCCCAGAAATGCTCGGGCATGTACAGCAAGAAGTCGTGGGGCGGCAAGATTGACCCCTTCATCCTCGTCAAGTTTGTCCGCAACGACAAGAACGACGCCATCGAGGACCCCACGGTCGGTGTCGTCGTCTGGGAATGGAAGGACACGGATCTGCTGGGGAAGCCCGTCGACTCGGACGGCAAAGATGTGGGTTGTGGATGCTCCCGAATGCGCCGGGCGAGGCTGACGAGTGAAACAGCGCGCCTACCTCTGCAGTGACGATACTATCAAAGCCAACTACTGCAACGAGACGACCCGCGGTGAATGGATCCTCGCCGACGAGGCCGAAACGCGCTCCAAGAACTTCATCCGCACCGCCGCCATCCACCTCAAGGATCCACAAGCCATCAACTACCCGGCGGGGGGCAGCCAGGAGAAGCTCACGCTAAAGACGGGATACTATTGCGTAGCCGCCGACACGTCGAACAAGGACGTCGAGTACACGGCCATTGTGACGTTCCGCAATGCCTACGGAGAGCTGCCGGCTGCCCAGATCGCCAAGCTGCCCTTTTACGGCGGCATCACCATCGTGTACGCCGTCGTGGGCATCTTCTGGGGCTTCCTGTACTTCCAGAACCGCCACGACATTCTCGCCGTGCAAAACTACATTACGGCCATTATCGTCTTCCTCGTGCTGGAGATGCTCATGACGTGGGGCTTCTACGACTACCAGAACCGCCACGGTAACAACGTGGGGGCAAAGGTGCTCATGATCATCGTGGCCGTGCTCAACGCTTTTCGCAATTCCTTTTCCTTTTTCCTGCTGTTGATCGTCTGCATGGGCTACGGCGTGGTCAAGCCTTCGCTGGGCAAGACGATGACTATTGTGAGATGGCTAGCCGTGGCACACTTTGTCTTTGGCGTCATCTACGCAGTTGCTTCCCTTACCGTGCGCCCCGATGATGCTGGGCCGCTTGTCCTCCTGGTCATCCTCCCGCTCTCGGCGACATTGACGGCCTTTTACATCTGGACGCTCAACTCGCTGAACCTGACGATGAAGGACCTCATGGAGCGGAAGCAACACGTCAAAGCTGGCATGTACAAGAAGCTGTGGTGGTGCATTCTGACCAGCATCATTGTCATCTTCGGCTTCTTTTTCCTCAACAGCTTTACGTTTGCCGGAGCTTCGAGCCCAGACTTTGCGCCCTCGCACTGGCAGACGCGATGGTTTGTCCTCGACGGTTGGCTCAATCTCGTCTACCTGGCCGATGTCTGCTTTGTCGCCTACATGTGGAGGCCAACAGCCAACAACAGGAGGTTTGCTATGAGCGACGAGGTATGTGCCATTTCTCTTCAACGACTGACTTTGCTAACCTCTTTCAGATTGCCCAAGATGACGAGGGCTTCGAGATTGCGTCTCTTCGCGACTCGCTCGACGAGGAGGAGGGCGGGTCAGATCGTCCACCAGCATATGACCCAGCACCGCGGACGCAAGGCGGCCAGAGCGCAGGTGGCTTCAACCGCGGTGTCTCTCCCCTCCCAGCCCCCAAGCCACAGAAGCCCGTCATTCCACCGAGGGAGAGCCTGGACGGAGACACCATTTTCGCCGTTGGCGAGGACGACAAGTGGAGCGACGACGAGGTGGAGCCAGCCAGCCCTTCAGATGGTGACGAGAGGGCACGCCTCACCCGGAAGAACGATTAAGCCTCAGGAGCACTTCATTGTGTGCTGCGGAGCATGTCGTGACTACGCTCCTTGCTCTGATCTTAGCACCAGAGGAGGAGAGGTTTCGTTTGGGGAATCGGCACCGGCGTTGAGCGGGGATGGCCCCTTCAGGGTATTCCCATGGAGCAATTCATCAGACATGAAGCATTTATGGCGTTTCTGTATCTATACCTTGATTTCTCGAGTGCCAATTCAATTCAATCTCAAGCCTCTCCAGCACCATGTTTATTAGTCGCATCTGCACCAGTCTAGTATATACCCATACAGTGACCAAACATGGCTATTCCTAGGACTACGAGAAATGGAAGACATCAAAATCCCGTTCCTCGCTCCAAGCACGCGCAACTTGTGGGGCTTTGGTGCCAAGACTGCATCTACAGCAGCCGAAGCTCTCATTTCGTCAGGGCTCTATGCCTGCCCCTCCACCTCGACCAACATTGTCCCAGTCCCCATGAGCGCCCATTCCAGACGGGGTGCTTTTGTCTGTCAATCATGTCTTACCAACCTCCGTAAAGCATCTGAACCTCTTCCGCGAGCCCATCTCGCCGGTCCCGTCGCCTCCCGCTCCAAGTACTCCACCACATCGCAACGCCCCTCCACAGCTCGACCACGACTGAACACTTCCCTGATACCCAAACGCCAAACATCCGCCATCCGCCGATATTCTTCCACCGAGGTCAAGTCGTCGTATCCCGCCCTTGCCGCTGCGAAAGGCCTTGCGCCTCTACCCGTCCGCCGCCTGATATCCCTCTCCGGCCCCGATGCCGCGAAATTCCTGCAAGGTCTGGTCGCGCAGAACGTCGTTTCGGACCGGCAGGCACCTTTCTACACTGCCTTTCTGGACGCACGCGGGCGCATCTTGTGGGACGTGTTCATCTGGACCTACCCTGGGCTGGCGGAGAAGGAATGGGCGTGCTACATTGAAGTCGATGCAGCCGAGGCGGACAATCTGCAGAAGCACCTGAAGAAGCACAAGCTGCGGTCCAAGATTGCTATCAAGACGGTTCCTGAGGGCGAAGTAAGTGTATTTGCTGGGTGGGGCTTTGCACAGGATGAGCTCCAGCATCCATCCCTCATCGCGTCGTTGGAGGACACGCGCGCACCGGGTTTTGGCGTTCGATTCCTCCTCTCTGGCGAGCAGAGCTCCAGTTCATCCGCGCCGCCCGTCCCGATGCTCGATCTGGATCAATACGTGCTCAGGAGATATCTATTCGGGATCCCAGAAGGCCAGGCAGAAATACCGCGAGAATCGTCGCTGCCCATGGAAATGAATATCGATCTGAGCTCGGGCATTGATTTCAGAAAGGGTTGCTATGTGGGCCAGGAGCTCACGATACGCACAAAGCACACGGGAGTCGTTCGCAAGCGCATACTCCCCATCCAGCTCTACCACGCCCATGACCCTGCGCCTCCAGGAGACTCGCACCCCGACTTCGACGCTACATGGTCGACGCCGGTCGTGCAGGGAGCTGATATCAAGCAATTGGACGCCGAGGGCAGTATCAGAAAGGGTCGCGCCGCGGGCAAGTATATTGCTGGGGTCGGCAATGTCGGGCTGGCGCTTTGCAGAGTGGAGATGATGACTGGTATGCGGGTCAGCGCAGAGGGAGGGAGTTGGAGACCGGGCATGGAATTTGCATTGCAGAGCAACGAGGCGGATGAACCGGTGCGGATCAAGGCAATGGTGCCGACGTGGTTCATGGAGAGAGAGAGGGCTATGTGGGGGAATAGCAAGGGCAGGATGGCGGAGCCGCAGTGATGGCACGTGTAAGAAAAGATGAATGTATTTTATTGTGTGGCAAGATCGCAACTTTCGAATAGAGGATGCGCTTCTTATGTATATGTACTTCGAATATTCGATGGCTAAAGATTGGACTCTGCCTGAAGAATAGTCTCGGCCAATCTCAAATTTCAAGAGCAAGACAGATTCGACCCAATTGTATGGCAAATGCTCGCATTGGTTGACCGGCGCAGCCAAGGTGTGAATGTAGGGGGCTGTGCACTGTGGCTCGGCTCCCGTGACGTCGTTCCTCCTGCAACCATAAGCTGGTCAGGCGTCCTCAACCTTATAATTCCGATTCCTGCTTTCTCGCGCCAGATCTCACGTCAACCTACAATCCTCTATCCCTACACAATCCAACACCATGGCCGGCGTCGCAGCACCCGTCAAACCGTCCTCCCGCGACAACTTCTCCATTAGCACCTTCATATCCCGCCTCCGCTCCAAGCGCACCCGCAAATCCAAAACCCTCCCACGCGCTCGCGAAATCCCCATCACATCCCCCCTCCCCCTCGTGCACCCGCACCACCAACCCCTCCTCCCAAACCTCGGCTGGACAACCGTCACATTCCCGCAACCCGCGCCGCACGCCTCATCACATGACCCCAGCACCAGCGCACCAGCATCCTCTGCGCCACCAGACAAACACCCCATCCAAGCGGCTTACGAAGACTTGTTCGCCGCCTCCGCAACCTTCTTCTCCCTCCCAGATACCGAAAAGAGCAAATGGAAGACCCGACTCGGCTCCGAAGAAGGCTGGTCCAGCATCCCCGGCGAGAAAGAATTCATCACGTTACGCACGCTAGCTTACACGCCGGACGTGCTGCGCGAGCCAGCTAAACGCTTCTGGGATTTAATGGGCGAGTACATGACGACGTGCCTCGGACGCGTGGAGCAGAACCTGTCCATGGACGAAGGGGCGTTGAGCAGATTCGTCGGGCCGTGCGGAACGATGCAGACTGAAGAAGAACATCGCACGGCGACGATGGTGAGGCTTTTTCGGTACGAGGGGTGGGAGGAGAAGGTTGTCGCCGAGGCGCATGCGGATCTTGGGTTGTTGAGTTTTGTGGTTGGGCGAGTGCCGGGGTTGGAGGTGTGGGGTGGGGACGGCCAGGGGTGGAGGGCGGTGGAGAGGGAGTATGAAGGAGCGGGGGAGGCGTGTGGGACGTTATTGGGGGGGAGGATGTTGGAGAGGTTTTCGAATGGGGGGGTTAGGGCGGGGGGGCATCGGGTGGTTAGTTATGGTGCGCCGGAGATGAAGGGGGAGGGGGAGAAGAGGTATAGGTTTAGTATTGTGTTTGTGTTGAGGGCGCATGAGGAGGTGTTGGTTGATAGTGAGATGTTGGAGACGGGGGTTACGGGGAAGTGGGAGAGGCCGGTTAGGGGGGTTACGGCGGGGGAGGTGTATGCGGAGATTAGGGGGGCGCATTTTAATATTAATACGGGGGTGCAGGAGAGAGAGCTGCAGCGCAGAAAGCTTGAGGCGAAGAAGACGGGGGGTGGTGGGAAGTAAGTGTGGAAATGGGTGGGGCTGGGTTGGACTTGTATGAAGATACTTTGTATTATGTACCAGCGGAGGAAGAGTAGGATTTACCACTGGAGTAGACATTGTTCCTCGAATGCCTTCATTCACAACCCTCACCCTATCCCTCGCGTAAATCCATGGGCTTCGTCTTCAATGGGGATGATTTGTGGGCTGGGCTATATTAGTGTCATTCACGTAGCGAGGCGATGCTATTTTCATAATGTAAGCAGGAGTGTGAAGAGTGTACAAGGTGTATTGAGTATGGTACAAGTGCGGTGTAGATGTGATGAGATATATATAGGAGAGATGGCTGACAAGCAGCCTTATGTACATGATGATAGGTCACATGTATACCCGTGACCTGGACTTACACACCTCCCTCAGTTTTGAATGTAGTTTGAAGCTGATTGAAAGCCATCCTCTGCCAGTTGGCAGAGCTGCTTGAGGCGCAGCACAGAGCTGCTTTTGTGTGCAGTGGTAGCCGCTTTGTTGGTTCAGTGCCAGATGAGCAATCTTCCGCCGTCGCGGTGCGGTTGGGCCTCGCTCACTACTACGGGCGTCCCCAGTAGTCGGACGTCTCCTGGAGCCATTATTGAGGTCCTGATTGCTTCGCATTCTGTATGGAGATTGGTGGTAGCTTTAAGCGTGCTGAGCTGAAGCTCTGAGAATTGAGCCGAAGCTCTGACATGATGGTGCTGCTAGCCTCGATAAAACTCTCTCCAAAACCATGTAGGATAAAATGAGAGAAAGAGCGTCTAGCATGTACAGGATATAAAGTATGTGAGATACATGATGTGTGATCAGCTTATTGCCCAGTAGGAAGGCAGCTGAAATTTAGGAGTTTTACCCAATTTTGGTGCCTCTGATTTGGTAGAAGCTTTGTAAGGCCATCCGCTGGCTGTAGATTGGTCGGCAGATATGTAAGATTGATGTTCTGCTCTTGTGCTTCCTGGCGCAGCCAGTGATGATGGATGTCAACGTGACAGAGTGATGTCTTGAGGCGTGGTGTGGCTGCTGTGACCAGTCTGATGGTCTGTTGGTTGTCACAGAAGAGTATCTGCTCATTGTCTGGATCAAACTCGATATCTTTGAACAGTCTCCACCACCAGATGAGTTCTGTGGCGGCTGAGGAAGCGGTAATTAGCTCTGCTTTGGTAGTTGATTTGGTGACTGTATCGCTTCATGGAGAATTGAGCCTCACAGAAGCGCCACAGCTCAGCTACTGCAGAACCCCGGGCAGTGTTCCGAATCGGAGCTGATGCGGAGTCACCATGCAGAGTCCTGAGTCAGTGCACAGTCAGACCAATATCAGTGGGAACAGGAGTATTGACAAGTCAGCCAGCCTCGACTCTTGGCAATCAGTTATAAGGAGCCGTGTTGGAAGGGTAGCTTAGTAGTTTTTTGTATTCTCTTTGTACCAGGCCTATTGGCAGCAATTGATTTGAGGTGACCCTTTCTCCAACACGCACTCCCATATGCCTCTGAGTGAGATCCCACCAGATTTGGATCCTTAGCTGACCAGCGCCGTTACATTGATTGTATGTCAGCGCTCTGTACATTGCGCCTATCTCTAGTCTTGCTGGTAATGGCTGCGTACGTTTTTAGCAGCGCATTTGTGTGCCGCGACGGCTGTGGGGCGTCAGATGATAGGTCTGGCTCATTGGCAGATTGATTACGCTTGAAGGCAGGCTTTGGTATAGGCGCATCAATAATGACCTCGACATGTAGTTTAATGGCATCGCCGGGAGGATATAGATCTGGCAATAGCCAATTGAGCAGGTCTTGAAACTCTTGCTCATCTCATATCCCAAAATCTAATACAGATAAGACCTCCCATGTCTTCTTTTTAGGCACCCTGATGCGTAGTGTACGCGCAGTTATTGTATAAACACCATTTTGTATCCCAGAGCCCTTGCTCTGGATCATATCGTCAATAAGCGTCTCAACATTGAGAAAGAGAGGAGATTGAGTGGAAAGTATAAGCGCTTTGTAAGTGTCTTCTTCTTGTTGACGCGTAAGGTGTAGGTACCCAAGACCATTATTGCAGGCAGCGGCGACAACAGAATAATAGGCTCTGGCGTAGGAGACCGTAGAGAAGAAGAATATATAACTGGCCTTGGTGGAGGGGACGGCAAGGGTGACGATTCCAGTACAGGGATCGGATTGAGGCATGGCAGAGCAGGCAATAGAGCGGGCAACTGAATGGGCAATGGGCCACAATCCTCCCAAGTTACAGATTTCTTCTTCTGTAGACGCGCCCTAGGTGTAGCAGCCTTCTTGGTGGCAGCGTTGGAGAGGGTCTTTATGGAGGGCGTCTTTGTACACGTAGATTTTGGTGTGGCTGGCTCCTTTTGGATGGCTTTGGCAGTCTTAGATGCCGTAGAAGCTTGTGAGCGAGTATATCTAGGCATATCAAATAATATTGTGGTGATGTAATGGAGGTGGTGTTGTTGGTGTTGAGAAATTGATGCATTTTGAGTTTAGGTGGCAGATCTATTGTATCTATCGTATGTACAAATCCCTGGAAAAAGCTTGGCGCAGAACGCGCAAATTTTGCGCGCCTGTCTATTTGCCACCCAAACTCAAAACGCGCCGATTTACCCACAAATCCTCCGCTATAACCCCAGTTTTGTATGAGGATATCCAGGTATATACAAAACCGTATACTGATGCCTTTTTAGGTGTTTTGACAGGCCGTTTTACAGGTACAAATGTACCATGCGCATGGTGTAACTCCATACCGCCGGCTGCGACAACCAAAGGCGCCTCCTCTGTCCAAATCGCAAATATGTTCAGCCCGTGGATTACAGCCTCGTACACGCGTTAATATATGCCGTTTTCTAGAGCTTGGATGGGATCCTGAGGCAATTTCTGAGCGCGAGAGAGTCTCACTGTTGCATGTCTATGAGGTCGCGTCAAATCTCAAACAATATGGGTACGTCCGCGCACCCATTAACAACAGTATCAAACTTGGGCCGCTCTTCAAGCTTACAGAGGAGGACGTACAAGCTCTAGGCGCTGAGCTCTATTGCAGTGGCTGGATGTATCAGGACAAGATGGTCCAGTGGCTTTGGATGGAACGTGGCAAGTCAGTCCATCAGTCAACAGTTGCTCGTATGCTTGCCCGGCGAGGATGAGCTCGCCACACGCTGCGACCATTCTCAATTGAGCGTAATGAGGAGCTACGGGACCTATATCGGTTGGCCATGAGGTGTGTTCCACTGCACTGCCCTGATATGCGCTTCTAAATATAACCTCTGTAGGCCGTACAACGCGTCAGAGCTCGTGTTTATCGACGAGTCAATTTTCAATGAGAAGACTGGCTGGCGGCATCACACATATGGCCCCATTGGCTCCGTAAATCGATACACACAGGATATCCGTCGTGGCAAGACATGGGCAATCTTGCCAGCGTATACAACAATGGGCTATCTCCCTTGTACGGGTATCAAAGAGGGATACTTTAATAATAAGGATTTTCTGTTGTGGATCAATGACCATCTCCTGCCAACGCTTACACTTATGTACCCCGGGAGGCCTATGGTTGTTATCCTCAATAATGTTTTGATCCATCAAAACCCTGATGTTGTCAGCCTTATTGAGGACCACGGTCATATTGTACGATACCTGCCGCCATACTCGCCAGATTTTAATCCTATTGAGCTTACGTTTGGAGTACTGAAGGCTTGGATCAAGAGGAACTACACGTATGTTCGCTGCCTATTTAATTCATTTGGAGATTTCTTGTATGCGGCAATTCAACAGAGTCGGTGCGATAGATTTGCTATCAAACACTTCAACTATGCCGCTGATGGTTTATATCGTATTTCTGAGGAGGAGCTTCGTATTGCAAGAGAGGAGATATATCGTTGGTAATCAAATTGATATTGTTGTTATTGTGCGCTGTGGTGTACATGAGAGGTCTCTCACTTTGGCACAGGTAAAGGTGCCGCAATTGCTGCATAGGACAACACTTAAGTACTGCCCACGCCTTCCCTCTACTCTTCTTCACAAACAACAATGGCCGACTCGCATAAGTCAACTCAAGGCCCAGCTCGAGGCTCAATCCAGTACAATTTGTATATATATGTCTCATCAACCTGAGTAGACATGCTTCTCTGAATAATTAGAAATTAAAATAAGGATTCTAGAACAGCATGTCTGCTCAGGCTGGATAGACAATCTTTTCTAGATTTCTTCACACTATAAATAATATAACACATGCATAATCATAAGGAATCTAGAAGGGCATATCTCTTCAGGCTGAGGAGACACACTTATATATTACTACTGTCCAGAGAATAGAGCCTGCAGGCCTGCCGTTGCCGCCATCTCTGCTGCCGCTGCTTGGGCCTTTATTTCTTGTTTGAACAACGAGAACTCTTGCCGTAGATGGCGAATAATACCCTCCTTCAGGTTATATGGCTCTCCAATTGCCTGCGCGTATATGGGAGATTGTCGATCTGCCATTGCTTTGATGTCATCGACAGTCCAGCCTTCGCCAACCACAACATCTTGCACCTTTGCATATGCCGGCCAAAGGTCATCTGGTTGTCGGGGAGTTATCCAGTCAAAGAAGTCCACTATATCTTTGCGGGTGTCGATATTCCCATTGACAGGACTCGACGACGGTACAGAGACATGCTCTGGGGGCGTTTTAACACGAGCTGGTTCGGCGCTGGCGGCAGGAGCGATGGACTGCGACTGCTGTGGAGGATATCCGCCATAGCCCAGTGGCATATAGCTCGGAGGGAACATAAACTGCGGCGTGGGCATAGGGATTGGGTTATATTGTAAAGGTAGTACGGCAGTTGCGGCTGTCTGATTTAGCTGGCTCTGTAGCAAACTGATTGCCAGCTGCCTTTTAATTTGTTTGAACTGCCTGTTAAACAAGCGCCCATCTGACTCTGAGTCGGAGCCGTTTGAACTCTGCCGCCTTCTCTTGACCTGCCCAGACTGCTTTGACCTCTTTTGATTGGCAGTACTTTTGTTGTTCATATACCAGGCAAGTAGAGTATTTGGAGACATCTGGAGTGTAGCCTCACTTGTAACGATCTTTTTGGCCCACATTTGGGCATCTGAACCTGAAAGCTCATAGTGCTCCCTGCCGCCGTTTTGCGTATAACAATAGTTACCTGAGTTGCGACAATCTCGATCGTCGCATACCCAGTGTTTATGGATCTGATCTGCCCACTCATTCTGCTTTGATTGTATGTCAACGCTCTGTACATTGCGCCTCTCTCTTACTGTATCTCTAGTCTCGCCGGTGATTGTATCGCTTCATGGAGAATTGAGCCTCACAGAAGCGCCACAGCTCAGCCACTGCAGAACCTGGGGCAGTGTTCCGAATCGGAGCT
>ML996338.1:0-35705 GCA_010093805.1 Polyplosphaeria fusca | reverse complement strand
AACGACGTAGTGATCCCCGAGACCGACGACGACGATCAACCTTCTAAAAACGCTCAATATCGTGGAGGAGAGATACGGAAGGCCCGTCAGAAGGTGATGATACACTACAAACAGCTCCTCTGATTAGGTATTGGTTGGTCATTGGTTTGGTGTCGATACTGGGCACTGTCGGATCTCTGTAATGTGTTGATATTTTTGCGACAAATTGTTGATGATTGGGCGCGCGCGCGTCGATTGTGTACACAAATATTTACGATAAAAATGTAAAAACTGCGTTTGTTCGGCTGTATCGATACTCAAACTCGCGACGCCCTGTGTGAGCTCTCTGATCGCGCCAGCGACGCCGATTTGATATACCAAGCCTTCTGACAGATTTTGGTACACCTGCTATACTAATCTGTATACGGTACCGGTAAGGACCGAGATCCGTCAGATCTATGGATCTGGAGCTCCGTTCGATTGGCATCACTGCCTGTAACTCATCTATTTCCGTGGCGCTGCCCTATGTATATATCTTAGTCCGCTTCATTATATTGCTTGCGATCTTGTAGCAGTTCCAAAATCTCCGTCCTATTCTTCTCCCTAGCCAAATCCAAAGGCGTTCGCCCTTTCGCATCTTCCAGCCCCACATCTGCGCCATTCCCCACCAACAATTCGACAACATCTTCATGACTAGCTGCAACAGCTTTATGCAACGCGCTCCCCATATCTTCGCCAACCCTCGGATCCGTAGGATCCGCCACACCAACCTCATTGACATCTGCACCGCGCTCCAAGAGCAGCGCAACCACTTCCTTGTTCCCCGCTTCCGCAGCAAGAACGATAGCTCCACTCCCCTGCACTGTCGCGCCATGATCAAGCAGTAACTGCACCACATCCATCCTGCCGTTCTCCGCCGCAGCACCCAAGACCGTTTTGTACTCGTCAACGCGGTTGAAGTTTGCATTTGCGCCATTCTCAAGGCAGAATTTCACCCACTCGTAATCCTCATCTGGAGCGACTACCGCGAGAACGGGACCCCACCATGGAATGTAGTAGTTGATATCGATGGTGTTGGTTTGGATGAGGACTTTGTGGGTTTGGAAGGAGCTTGCGCCGGCCAGAGCTTGCAGGATGGAGTCGTTTACAGTTGCGCCTCGCTCGAGGCAGTAGGAAACGATATTTGCGCGGTCTCGCAAGGTAGCTGCGTGCAGCATGCCTGAGAATGGAGGGTCGTAGGCAGCATCAGTGGATTGGCGTTGCAATATGATGGAAGTCATGGCGTCGATCTGACCTTCTGTGCAGGCCTGCCAGAGGTCGTCTCCGAGCTTTTTTTTCAGTTGCGCTTCCATTTTTTCGAGTGGGTTTGGCTGGCTAAGTGCCAAACTAGTCTTTGGATTCTGTTCGATAGGCGAGTGAACTATTATGGGTTTCCCCGGTCTCACGATAATGTGGCTATGCAGGCGGGGCTGTGCAGCGATCGCCTTTGGTTCGTGCGAGACGCAGGGGCAAACGTCCTTCGTTACAAGGGGTCTGCTTTCCACTCACGTCGGAACTAGGAGAACGACGTCCGAAAAGCGAACACTGAACGACTGGACACAAACCCGCCAAGTTCCAAAAGACGCATATCACATTCTATCCTCTTTGGTCACGAGTTATCTATGATTAGCACGGATGATGTAGCCAACAGTCTTGATCGCTATATTTGGAGAAAGCCTGCTGCGAACTCCATTCTGTCGGTATTTCACTCATACCGTTTAAGCTATATGCATACATTAGTCTAGAAGAGAAAGTGTTCCTCGCCGTCCACCAAAACGAGTATGTCCACCATAAAGTATACGATTCTCACACCAAAAGTCTCATCAACTGCGATACTCTAGATACTGCAATGGATCAGCCTCTATCCGAACAGCTTTCTTTCTCCATGTGAGGCTCAGTGATTGCGGGTAGCGACGGCCTCGTGGAGCTATCTCACGTAACTTCGAAGCCATATACAGATTTCACGGAGCCACCGGGCTTGTCAGATATCTTGACTTTCCTCACCCAATGATGCGGGACAAGAATTTCGGTCGCTCTTTCAGATACGGTGCTAAGCCACTCAAACTCATGGATCCAGGGAGTTGCAAGCATCCAGGTACAAACCATGGTCTCATTAGCCAATGTGAGCATGTGAGCATTGCCGATTGGGCGATGAGAAAAGTCAGCAGTGATGGTTCTCGTCATCTTTGATGGATTTTTGCATAAGCAAGGCACTTAGCATAATCGTGTGATTCATACAACTGGTCTTGGAATCCTTGTCATCCGAAACATGTAGCTGTTCAGGATTCTGCCCCTCGGAAACAATTCAACTGGCTATAAAGCGTCTGTAAACCCGCTGTTATGAGCTATCAGCATCTCGGTACCAAGCAGGGTTTCTACGAATGCGCTTCACGCAACTTCTTTCGGGACTGCTGTCCGCCGTCTCCATCTTACAAGGAACTCTTTCAACACCTGTCCCGGGTGTCCAATTGGCGAAACGTTACTCTGGCACTCCAGCTGGGAAGTTGGGAGATGGTGGTCCAGATACTACCGACTATCCTAGCGACGATGAAATCAGGTCTGTTATCATGAATGTTGAAGGCCCTTTTATATTTTTCTCGCAAATTGGTACGTTATCCTTTTACCTTCGGTCGACCCCATTGCTTGCTGCATGCACATGTGCTTTTGATTCCCTAGGCGATGCTATATTCTTCCTCTAGATCTGTGCAGCTTTTTTTACGGAGGATCAGGCGAAGAGATAGGGTCAGGCTTCCAAGACGCTGTAGTGCTCTTGAAACACATTATCCCAAAACCATCTTGAATCATTTGCTAATTGTACTCTAACAGGCCCGTCCGTACCTGCCTATGATTTTGCGAGAAGCATTGGTGGAGCTGGCATTCGTCAAGCATTCCCAATCGGTTGGTGTTCACAGAACGGTCGATCCTCTCAGTGGCTTCAGGACTTCTGGGATCGAGGCTCGGGCGTGTATGCCGAGATTGTGAAAGGAGAAGTCTTTTTTGTCGCACCATTCGACAACAAGATAGATCGTTGTAGAACCTGGGTAAGCTGCTGCTTTAGTCTTCTCATCACTCGTTTACTTTGTGGATCTCTGCTAAAAATTTCAATCTAGTCACGCACAGAACTCCCAACTCTTATGGATAACGTCAATGTTCCCAAAATCACGCTTGTTGACTACACGAACACTGAAAACAGAAAGACAATCTGGGAACGCACTCCTGAATCTATCGCAGCCCTGCTCGCCAAGCGTGAAGAAAGTCTTCACCAGCTCTTTAAGCGTGCTGACGACAAATTTTGCTTTGACTGGGACGGCTACGGCGATGATCCAGGGGACCCAAACGGCGACCCAACCCTCTATATTCCCTATTACCCCGGTCGGTGTGACGTCAACATTACTCAATACCAAAAGAATCAGCCAGATACCAACCCGAATCCCACCTACCACCTGGATATCACCATCACCGACGCACAAGACGAGACCATCGGTAAACTCCAATTTGCCGACGCTCCCGATGGTCAGGATGTGAATGCCGAAAGCAGATTACCGGACCCTCTCGTCGTTAAAACGGGTGCCAACGACGACGACGAACTACTTTTCGAATACGAGGGTCAGAGTTGGGGAAGTAACAACCAGGACAACTGCATTTTCGGGACTTTCAATGGCGGGGTGAGGAACGGTGATTGCAGTTTTACTTGTTAGAGTGAACCCTGTCCTGATCCCTAAGTTTACGTTTTGTTTACAGCTTCTCTCACTACAGAATGACCCTTTTTATAGACCGCTCGTTTAGCCTTGGTATCTTGTATATCGCTGGATGCTCTCTTCAAAGTGTTCCTTCTATTTAAGTGCCCCGTGAATCAACGCATGCTTCCCCTCATTTGACATCGAGCCCATCATTCGATACACGGCAGCACCAGCCTTCCATGTTCTTCATATATTCTCGCAGAGCACAAAGCTCGAACAAAACAAGTTACCTACAGTAATTGATGCCATTCAAAGCGACCTGAAAGTCTTCATCACTCCTCTCGTAGCTAGCAGCACTTTCGCTTCGCACCACAACACCTGTACCACCATTAGCACTCAGCCTTCCCGAAGACTCCGGCATACATACTCGTACCTTCCTTCGCACTACGCACCCTCCTAAACTTCGGACTCCGCGAAATTCTCGCTCCCCGCGACCCATACCCGTGCACTCTCCTCCTATGCCCCGCAAGATTCCGCTTCCTTTGCTGCCCCACGAACGTGCGAGGACACATCTCGCACTTGATGGGGGGGTATGCTGCTTTCAACACAGACCCTCTGCCAGACATGGAGACCATTCCCCAATTCGAGCGATGAGCCTTTGGCGGCCTTGCACGCAGATTGGCGCGGATGTCTTGCAGAGCATAGACGGATTGGATGAAGGCTGCATTTTGTTGGGAGCTTGATCGCATGAGGGCTGCAAAGGGGAGTCGTCGGTTCAGTGAGGGATGCAGACGGAGTGAGCGTTGGGACGTGTGGACGAAGTGCTGGGGTCCACGGGAATTGTGTGATCGCTGGCTCGACTGACTATGCAAATTCGTTGTTTTGTCACGGTGTGGCTTCCAGGTATTGATGGGTGACTGATGGCAGTCCTGTGCAGTGTGGGCCAAGTTATCTTCTGCCTCCTCTTCGTGCATCTGATCGTGATTTTCTAAGCCATATCCTGGAGCCAGAACTGACGTGGGTGAAGTTAGCTGATTCGGTGAGAGCGGCCTATCGAACATGTTTAGGCAAATGGCATCCCAACCTATATCAGCCGAAGGCTCTGAGCCAGATGTCGTTCTGAACGTTGTAAGCTGTTGCTGTATTTGTTCCTCTTGGGTAATATGATGATCCCATGTCCCAATCCCCAATGCGGCATCATGTGAGAAAGCGACAGGCTTGTGCTTTGACCGCCAATTGTATAGCCTTGCGTGACGTGAAATCTTGTGTTTTGATTCCTGCCCTGGAGTTGATTGCGCATCTTTCTCTGCTTGCGTGACGGATAAGCCATGTCTTTTCCACTCGTGCTTTCTACGAGCATCGACCCGCTGGAAGACGATGCCACACTGCCGACATAACTGTTCCGGAATGACTTGCTTTCGCTTTTTGAGTTTTGTCAGAACAACCGGTTGTAATTGTGGCTCTAGCACTGGGAGACCGTCTTTTGCAAAATCATACACACATGGCTCGCAAGGAGAGTGGCTGTGACCAACAGAGGAGGACAGTGCCTGTGATGGCATCGGCGATAATATTGGCTGTCCTGAGTCATGATCGGTATTGGTAAACGACAACCCTGGGAAGCTGCTCGCTGCATTTGAAGCTGGTGAACTTGACGCATTCTGTGGAACATTTTGAGTGCACACCTGGGGATCGCTTAACGCATGGATATCGCATAACACCTGGGTATCGCCGAGTTCGAAAACAGAGGAGTTACTTTCCAGCTCAGTGTGCCAATATTCATCTCCGAGGGCTGCTCGTACATGTGGTTTAAATCGTCGGGAGATCAACGAAAGCAGCCTGCATCGCATTTGGCGTGAAGATCTCAACGCTTTGAGTGGTTGATGCCGACTGAACGTAGGAGCTTCCAGTGCCATAGTTGCGTCATTCTCTGAGCACGAGTACGAAGACCCCCACTTCAAGTCCAATTCCACGCGCCTACCACGCCCCTCGACGCGAATATTGAATCGCATCTTGAGCACTATGCGTTTCTCCTAGCTCTTGAACATCATCATAGAGTATCGAATAGCTCTGGTCGATCTGTACGTGTTTTGAAGGTCAATAGAAACAACAGAGGGAGCGAGGTGAGAATTAAAACACAGTCGTGTCCAAATTGACGATGCAGAATTATGATGCCTCTGAATGGTTGCCGTGTCTCGGGTAAATAGCAAGCCACCTGCACTGCCCTCTCACCGGTCAACTCTCACCTCGACTTCTTGACCGGTCAGCTCACTGCACCTGGGTTTTTGCGAATACTTTGCGCCGAATAGCAAACACAGAAGACCCCAGGTGGGGAACTTCAGGACTGCTGTAGGTGTGAGGTCTGCCTCGGTGACCTTCTCAACGATTCGCGGTCCCGATTGACGACCGATTAACGACCGGTTAACGACCGATTAACGACCGATTAACGACCCAGGCATCCGGTAACCACAAAGATCTAGGGACATGGACTCGCGCTGCAAGCAGCTGGACATCTCTCTTTCGGCCTTCATCTCCCACCCCGGCGCAGATGACAACCCTCGCCTCAAATCTGCAATCATTTCACTGGGCACCCTCGGGGATATCGGAACCAGGGCTGAAAGATGCCATCTGTGCCGTCTGATCAAGAATGCCTATCGGACCGGCCCATTACAGGCTGCGATTGGTCTGAGTGATCTGGACCGCATCGAAATATTCGTCACCTGGGTCAACGCCCTCGGCCCAAGCAAGGAGCAGCGACTCAAAAGTCCTGCCTTGTGCCTTCTCATATGGCCAGAATCTCCGCAGTTCGCGCCAGGGTCGTACAAAATTGTCGTTCGCGCCGTCTCGAACAGCTTGCTGCACCAAGCCCATTTTGGGCGCCTAGCTCCCGCTGAGCCGTCTCTGCTCGACTTCAACGAGATCAAGAAGTGGCTGCGGCATTGCGAGGACAAGCATGAGACATGCAGAGCCGCTGCGCAGACGAACCTCCCACAACCCACCAAGCACTTCCACGTCATCGATGTAAGATATCGGTGTATTGTCAAGGCACCGGACAACTGTCGCTACTTCGCCTTGAGCTATGTCTGGGGCGAAGCCAAGCAACTGCAGACGCGCATGGAGAACTTCAACATCCACACCCAGAAACACTCTCTCCAGGAGAGGCACCTGAAAAAGACAATCAGCGATGCAATGTTCCTGACGCAGAAGCTTGGGGAGCGATACCTGTGGGTGGACGCGTTGTGCATCGTGCAAGACGTGGACGTGGTTCGACAGCAATCCATCGAGAACATGGATCGCATTTACGCACAGTCTCTGTGTACCATCGTCGCCGGCACATGCAAAGACGCAAACGAGCATCTCCCAGGCGTCACCCAGAAGACTCAGTGGACGCAATTCCTCGAACCCGTGTCGCGCAGCCTGACGCTCTCAGCACACTTCGACTACAAAGACCACCTGGAAGCCACCAAGTACAACCAGCGTGCGTGGACGTACGTCAGACTCTCATATCCCAATCTCCAATACCCAAATATCTCTCATTTAAACCTCCCCATTTAAACCTCCCCATTTAAACCTTCCCATCCAAACCTCTCCCATCCAAACCTCTCCCATCCAAACCTCTCCCATCCAAACCTCTCCTATCCACCCAACCCCCTCACTAACCACCGCCCCGCAGCTTCCAAGAATTCCAACTCGCCCACCGCCTCCTCATCTTCGCCCCCAACAACCAAACCTACTTCTCCTGCGCCTCGGCCGTCTACTCTGAAGAAGTCGAGCCCGGCCCCACCCTCGACCACGACATGTGCATGCTCGACGGCATGCACTCGCTCAAACTGTCCCCCGGGAAAAATCACATCTGGAGCACGTACCAGCGCGCCGTGCGTAACCTCACGTCGCGCCACATGAGCCACGAGCGCGACATCCTCAACGCCTTCGCAGGCATATTGCGTCGCATATGTCCCGAGCGCTCCATCGAGGGCCTCGCGGTGCCTATCTTCGATCTCGCGTTGTTGTGGCAGCCGCGCGAGCGTCTGCGGCGCAGGACCGGGTTCTCGAGTTGGGCGTGGGCGGGATGGATGGGGCGGGTCGGGTGGTTTGACGACGGGGCGCTGTCAGCGTTCGCGGATGCTAGTGCGTGCGAGACGCAGCAGGTGGGGGAGTGGACGAGGGCAAGAGCGTGGATCGTGTGGTATAGTTCGTGGGGCACGAATATCATGTCTGCGGCGTATTTGCTGGATGGGCCGCCGTGGCTGAGGGGCTCGGCTCCGGGGAGAGAGATACAGGAGGAGCGGTTCAGGGGGTTGTCGACGGGGAATTTCGCGCCGAGGCCGGATATGATTCCAAGGAGGTTGAGGGGGTTGGAGAGGCAGAGGAGGCATATTCGGTATCTGCAGTTTTGGACCGTGTCTGTGTATTTTCAAATCGAGCTAAATGATGCGGCTGTGCTGCGCTGGAAGAGTTTCCAGCCTGAGAGTACGGGGGATGGGTTGAGGCTGTTTTTGCTGAGAGATCGGTTTGATGAGGCGTGTGGATGGGTTCTGCTGGATGAGGGGTGGGTTGAGAAAGGGAAGACGAGTGATATACGGAACCAGGAATTCATTCTGCTTTCGGAGGGCTCGTCGCCTAGGGACGAGGGGAATAACGAGGAAGTCGAGGATGAGACGGGCGGTGGGATTGATGACAGAGAGTTCAATACCATGATGATAACGTGGATTGATGGAATTGCGGAAAGAGCTGGAGTGGGAAGGGTTAGGCGGACCGCTTTGGCCAACTCTTGCTGGCGAGACATGAAATGGAAAGAGATTGTTCTCGGATGAAATCCAGTGTCTCCAGGCTATTTGAGACGAGTTAGACTTGGATTGAAGGCTCGGGCACCGACAGCATTGACGTGGGAGACGACGAGCACAAGGAAGCGAAGCTCCTCGCGTATTCTGATCTACGCCGTTGGAGTCTGACGATGAATACTGGTTGAAAGCGATTCGTACTTTCAGCGGTTGTCCCAGACCGAGGAAACCGTGGACACGCTTGTGGTACGTGCCAAGAAGATCCAATACGTACCGCGATTGCACAACGCATGCAAGCGGAAAAGAAGCGGGTTTCAATATTCTATCAAAATTAGAAGGTCATACTGAGATCGTTACCATCCAAACCAACATCCCAACCAAGGCCTTGTCCGCCCCATCCCAGATCCAGAGGAAGGAAGCTGTTCCACAAGGCCGCGTCATCGACAGGACCTATTGCGCCAGAGCCGTTGATAGCAAAGTCCCCAACAGCACCCAAATCCGTCCAGCCAAAGTCTCCCATATGCTCCGTGGCCGTTGGGCTTTGATTATCTGCGCTCCCTGTTTGAGAAGGTGTGTGATGTGAGACGGCGGCAGGCGCCTGTTGAAAGCCATTTGTGTCGAGAGGGGTATTTGCAACGTGGGTGCCAGGATGGTGGTAGGTGCGAGAAGCCCTGTCTTTGCGTGGGACCTTGGCCCAAAGGAGCTTTAGTAATTGGCTGTACCGACTGCCCGGGTGTTGTATGCTGGTGCCGGACCCAACGCTGCTGCGTTGCAAGCGATTGACAGTTTCGTTGATCATAGCTCTGATGGCGCGGTCTTCGTCGCCGCTTATCACACCCGTGCATCGTGCTCGGTAGAGAAAGACTCCGGCGTAAACAAGGTAGAGGTAATATCGCAAGGGCATGTACCGCAGCGACTTCTCCGGGTCCACAAAGTTATTCGCGGTGGTCAAGATGGCTTTTGCAGCATCAAGTCCTTCATAAATGAAGCGGGCATCGCCAACGGCGCCGACGTTGTTGCAGAAGACGCGCTGCGGTGGTTGCATGGCAGAGCCTGGAACATTGGTTTGTGCGGCAGTCAGCGGCGGCTGTGTAGATGATGCCGCGGAAGGAAGCGCGCGTCGGACAGTCGCTTGAAAGGCGAATGCGTTGGTATAGAGGCGAAGATAGTCGTAAGACATTAATAGGCAGGCTTTGAGTGGAGGCGAGCAGGTCAATGTTCCCCAGACACTCTTCCAACCGTACATAGCCGATCGAAAATCGTCGATAAACTTAATGTAGCTCCCGCTGAGATGTGATCTGAAACTCGAGGTGGGATTGGCATACAGGACGTCATGTACGTTGCTGAATAGCTGTGTCAGCTCCAGATTGGCCTGGAAGATGCTTGCATAGTCTTCTTCATTTGGGTTTTTGGGAAGCAACGATGGGAAATCCTCTCTTCGTAGCGTCATCATTGGGCCGGGACCTCTCGACCAAAAAGCCTTGCCGACTCGAATAGATATGTGGCGATCAGACAGGTAGGCCGCTGTCCACAGAAGGCGCTTACGGTTGTGGTCTGGGTCCTTGCCATCATTGACTGTGCGGAAGGAATATGCATCGAGAGCGAGATAGTACGCTATCCTCAGAGCAAGGCCGACATGCATCCAGCTCTCCTTGTCTTCTTCCCCTTTGCCGACTTTTCCGGAGCCTCTTTGCGTATACGGAGCCCATTCCGCCATAAGCAAGAGAGCCTCGACAGCCTCAACGTCGGCATTGCTTCCGGCGGCTAGATCCGACACCAGGTCCTTCATGTACTGAGAACAAGTCTCATATATATGGGGTTCCTCAACAAGGTCCTTGGACGCAATGACGAGGATGGCAGTGAGGAGATGACGTTCTTTTTTCGTAGTCTCTTCCAGCCTCGCAGTGTCAAAGATGCGTTCCCGTGCGAGCGGGTAGTACGGATGGTAATGTTTTCGGTAGCGTGCCAGGAGCTGGTAGACAGTGGTGGTTGCAATGGAGCCATTATCGAGTATGCGGTAAGAATAACGCGTGGGCTGGAGACTGCCTGTAACGGGCACCATTGGGGCTACGGCCACTCCTTGAATCACGTTGTTCGTAGCCGAACCATTCTCTCCAAAGCTTGTGTCGGCCACCCTAGCAAGGATATCTAGCGCATCAGAGGGGTTCTGGAAGTTGGAGAAGTCGTCGGACGAGTCTGTGCCGAACCGCGGCGATTGAGCGTCTCTCGGGTCATTGCCATGGCCTTCGTTCCACGGACTTGTTCCTACTGTCCCGAGTCCATGGAACGAAGTCTCATCCTGAGTATATGTTGACAGATTGGGCAGTGTCTGTGACTCAACAGGCCTCTTCCGTACTCGTCGTCCACCGCGGTTGGAGCCGCCCAGGACGCACTCGAGGCCGTCGCGTTTACATCGCAGGC
The DNA here is from genome assembly GCA_010093805.1 of Polyplosphaeria fusca. Taxonomy (NCBI): domain Eukaryota; kingdom Fungi; phylum Ascomycota; class Dothideomycetes; order Pleosporales; family Tetraplosphaeriaceae; genus Polyplosphaeria; species Polyplosphaeria fusca. The sequence continues at coordinate 24,808 of ML996338.1, read as the reverse complement.
AAGGAACAGAACCGTCGACGTCCCTGTCGGTTCAATGTTAGTATTTCAAAAACACGGGATGAATTGGGAGCATACAGCAGACATCGGGATTTGCGCTTTCGGCAACTCAGGCAGGCTCGGTTGGTCCTCTTGATCTTGGGCCCTTCGTCACCTGCCGGCGGGGTCAATGGGGCTGGGGCAGCGGACTCCATTCGATCATGGCATCTGTCGAACGTCTAGAAGGCATCTGGCTCGCCGTACAGGCGTGTGAGCAGCGGGCGGGGATTGCATTTCGGGCCATGGATGCTTCCCCACATCCGAGCGAAGGCCAGCCCATTCGCCGATTGGCCGTTCTCTTCCGGTCGGCTGAAGAGTCCGTTGCCGCATCACGATGAGGGCGATATGGCTCAGAGAGACGCTGTGTTTCCGAGAGAAAGCATGTGCGACGAGATGATGTCGAGATGCACTATGGCTCTGACGGCGAGACTGGTGGACGTCCGGACTGGAGTGGCCCGAGGCTAAGCCTGAAACGTTCGTGGACGCCCTGCTGCCGAGTGCGTCTGCTTGACCCTCACTCAGCGCACAACGAGGGCCTGCACATATCGTTGTATCTTCTAACTTCTGCAGGGGATCGTCGCTCTGTGTTCTCGTGTCCATCATACCGTCCACCCGAAGCGTGCTAGTGCGCACCTCGTGTCTCTCTCCCGCGCCTTCAACCTTCGTCCAACGTCGCCCCGTCCATGCAGTCTATTCCTACGGACACTCCCTTGCACAGCCTGGTACCGCGCAGGCAGACTCCCGGGTCCTCCACTCACCGTCGTCGCGTGCCTCGCAATCAATCAATTAAGCGACGTGCGGCCTGCATCCAAAGCGGAAGGTCGTCTCTCCTCCAGATCGACGAGGTCAACCCCAGCACGGAAGCTAGCATGATGGCTTAAGCCTACGATAAGATTTGACCCGGGGCAGCGCTGCGTGATCGACATGGGAGGAGCGCAGCACGCAGCCACTCAAGCTCCCCAAAAGGGCATCTCAGCCAGACTGCCAAGGTAGGTCAAACGCTGCGACAAATCGCTGGGCGAGCGCGCGCGATACACTTCGTCGAAACATGCATCCGTTATATTAAACATCCCGCCGCTCTGGTCCACAGCTTCCAGAGCTGCCCTGGAGCGGCATTGCCCCGTCGACATTAAGTCATGAACGGCAGGTGCGCGGCAAACAGTCGACCTACTCTATCCTTCACTGCGCTGCGTAATGTATAAGTACTCGCAAACGGTAGATCTACGAGCTCCATTCTTCTTTGCCTTGCTCCCATCTCTTTCCCCCTCCCATACTATCCAGCCATGAGGTTCGCCGCCCTCTCAGTCGCCTCCTTGGGGCTTGCCTCTGCAGCTTCTGTGGCGACCAAAGTCAGCTATGACGGCTGGAAAGTCTACCGCGTCAATGTGGGAGACAGCTCTGCCAAGCTCAGCAAGGTCATGGAAGATCTCCAATTAGCGACTTGGAAAGGCAAGGTCGCCACCAGCAAGGTCGTCGACGTGATGGTGCCCCCGTCTCAAATCGAGCAGTTTGAGCAGTCGGCCGAAGAGCTGGACACTGAGCTCATGCACAGCGATCTTGGCGCATCTATTTCAGAGGAGACGAGCTTCCACGTCTATGCCGGTATTATCCCAATCCCATCTCATATGGACGCGGCGCTAACGAGACATCAGCCGGCGCAGCACCCAACGCGACATGGTTCAACTCCTACCATTCCATCGCGGACCACGGCCAGTACCTCAAAGATCTGGCAGCCGCCTATCCAAGTAATGCCGAAATCTTCTCGGCTGGAAAGTCTGTCGAGGGGCGCGACCTCACTGGCATCCACATTTGGGGCAGCGGCGGAAAAGGATCTCAAAAGGGCGTTGTGTGGCACGGGACAGTGCACGCGCGAGAATGGATCACCACCATGGTAAGGCGTGCGAGGCTGGCTGCGTGTCTCGAATGCTAATCCTCCAAAGGTTGTGGAATACGCCGCATACCAGCTCCTGGCTTCGACCAATTCTGCAGACAAGGTGTTGAAGGACAAGTTCGACTACTACATCATTCCGATCGTGAATCCAGATGGCTTTGCATACACGCAATCGACCGACAGGATGTGGAGGAAGAATAGGCAGACGACGCCGTCGGCCAGTTGCGTGGGCCGCGACATCAACAGGAACTGGCCCAACCAATGGAGCCAGCGTGGCGGAGCGAGTACCTCGCCCTGCGCCGAGGACTACAAGGGTCCATCTGCGGGTGATGGCGTCGAGACCAAGGCATTGAAGGCGCACTTGGACAGCGTCGCTGCTGGCAAGGGCGTGCAGATGTACCTCGATGTCCATTCATATTCGCAGCTGTGGATGTATCGTAAGTTCACGTCCGATTTGCATCTCGCGAACAGCTCATTAACATGGTGGCAGCGTATGGCTATACATGCTCCGGCACCGTCCCCGAGTCCTCCTCGTATGAGAAGATCACGCAGGGCGCCGTGGCAGCCGTGAAAGCGGTGCATGGCACCACCTTCGACGCCGGGCCCATCTGCCAGACCATCTATCAAGTCTCGGGAGACTCGGTTGACTATGCATATCAAGTGGCGAAGACGAACTACTCGATGACGGTGGAGCTGCGGGACACGGGCAAGAATGGCTTCGTGCTTCCCCCGGAGCAAATCAAGCCCAGCGCCGAGGAGATGTGGGCTGGTCTTGTGTACACTCTGCAAAACATATAGAGTTGAGGCCAGAGGCGAAGGCACATTGCTACCCTTACCTTCTTCTATGCATATTCAATGGAGTTTAGATATCACATCGATGCATGCCATATTTCGGCGTGTGCACCTGTCGGGCAGCGTCACATACCATGCTTTATGCAGCACTGCAACACCAGCAACCCTTTCCCGCGCTATATATATACGAACGATCCAACACGATCGTGCGAAAATACGCATCTGGCCGATAGTCGCACCTGCTCGCGCGTAGTAATCCAAACCCCACAGCGCCCTCTCGCCGCCCCACCTCGCCCAACGCCCCCATCTACAAAGTACACACATCACCACTCTGCACGCAAAACCAACAGCCCGTCCATCTTCCACAATGTCCTCCCCCCTCCCAACCCCACCCCACTGCATCGCCGACTTCTGCCTCATCCCCCTCGGCACACCCACCGCCAGCGTAGCCCGCGAAATCGCGTCCGTCCAACGGCTGCTCAAAACCAGCGGCCTGAGTTACACGCTGCACTCAGCCGGCACAACAGTCGGTAAGCCCTCCCCGCATATTTGAAGTTCGGGGTATGGGAGGAAGCTAATTGGAGTAGAGGGCTCGTGGGACGACGTCATGAGGGTGATTGGGCAGTGTCATGAAATGTTGCATCGGGAGGGGGTGGTAAGGATTCAGAGCGATGTGAGGGTTGGGACGAGGGTGGATCGGGTGCAGGGGATGGGGGAGAAGGTGGAGAGGGTGGAGAGGTTGTTGGCGGAGGGGGAGGATGCGTCACGTGAGGGATAGGCGGGTTGGGTAGTAGATGGGTGATGGGATGGGATGGGATGGGAAGCGATGCGGGTGAAGCTGTCGAGTGTGGAAGACGATGGGAGGATGTCAACAACAGGCGCGTCAATATGGTCTCGCCGCGGACGCGATGTTTGATCTACTGGCCAATGAGTCACATTATGGAGGCCCCTTCTGTTTGATTCGCCAAGAGGGCTCTGTTTTCAAGTCGACGAGAAACGTGGTGGAGCACAGGGCTGGTAGGACAAGGATGCGCGTTGTGAGAGATTAAGGAGAGGTGAAGGGATGTTTTTGTTTTGGCAGGTTATGTCAGCGCGTAAAGAGTTAACTACACAGTAGAAGTGAGTGAATAGAACCGCGGAGTGGTGCGCAGACTGTTCAACTACCTTCTGCATCGCATCCATCGTCCAGTATCGAAGTATTCGTGATCAGCCGAGCTACCAGCTGTACCCTGCGCGTGCCTCGAGGTCGGGGAACAGGAACATCGACGGGTGGGTACGGTGGGCGGTGGGACGTGCAGCTCGCGCCGGACAAGCGACCCGACATCATCGCCGCGACGCCGCGCTCGTCTCAGCCCCGAAAAACTCCTTCGCCTTGTCATATCACTCCACACACCCGAATTCATCACCTCACACCCCCCAATTGCTTCGCCCATCGCCGTCTCCCGCGCCCCTCGCCCTCTTCCGTTGCTCCGCCGCCTGCTCAGTCCATGGCAGAATCCCGTTCACGAGGCGACCCAAGGCATGCACGCGACTCCCTCGAGATCATCTGCCCAAACACCATCTAGGCACCATTTGTAGCGCTTCAACACCACCGCCGCCGCCGCCATCGCAATCGCGCTCGCGCATCAACCGCCATGGCCTTCAACTTCAACTGGTCGCCGCTGATCGCGGACACCTCGCGCGCGCGCGACATGCTCACCGCCGCCCTGAACAAATCCCCGAAGCCGCCCATCATCGTCGACGATATCCTAGTCAACGAGCTGAATCTGGGTACGACACCGCCCGAGCTGGAAATATTAGAGATTGGAGATTTGGCCGAGGATCGATTCAGAGGCATATTCAAGATGTCGTATGCCGGCGACGCCTTTTTGACGCTCAAGACAAAAGTGCAAGCGAATCCGTTGAACACATACCTGTCTACGAAACCGAGCTTTGCGTCACCCCAGCCGTTGGCAGCTTCCGCTGGATTGACCATACCTCTGCAGATTACCTTGTCAGACATTCGGTTATCGGGCTTCGTCATTTTAGTATTCTCGAAGCAAAAAGGCATCACATTGGTCTTTAGGAACGATCCTCTGGAATCGCTAAAGGTATCATCGACCTTTGACTCGATACCGTTTGTGCGCGACTACCTACAGAAAGAAATCGAAGGGCAGCTTCGCGTACTCTTCATGGAAGATCTTCCTGCCATCATTCACCGCCTTTCGTTGCGCCTCTGGTCAGACGAGTATCAAGAGGAAACAGAAGAGCGCTTGGATGCCACCGAGGACACTGTCAAGCCCATCGACCCTCTTGCGAGCCCGCCACAAGATGCCGTCGATGCCTTTGGCAACCCGCTCGACCCGTCTGAGATTTCCGCCCTATCCCTCGACTCGTCCGAAATCCACGCATCCTTTTCGCAAAAGAATATCCTTCGCCTTGCGGCCCTGTCGGAATCACAGCGCACCTTGTCACTCTTCACACCGTCTATTCGCGAAGCCGTTTTTCGAGCGTGGGCGAGCCACGATCGGCCCGACTCAGGCGCTAATACTCCAGGCTTGACGCAATCGAGCCTGTCACGGATCCAGTCTACTTTCGGCAGTATGAAGTCAAATACATCGTCAATCGTATCTGGCAGCTCAGGGAACGAGACGCTTGCCACGCGTCCATCCTTGGTATCAGCAAATTCAGCGCCAGCCGGCCTTGGCCTTGGCTCCAACCGCTCGCGCGCCGGACCCATGCGCAAACGCAAGAAGCGCGTCATCAACCTGCGCAGAGACGGAGGGGAGTCATCGGGCGTGTCCACCGAAGCAAGCACGCCTCTACCGAGCACCAACGTGTCCGAGACAGCAAGCGTAATCCCCGAAGAACGCGAGCGAGAGGAGGAACTTACCACACCACCAAAGAGCCCCGAGAAAGCTGGACTGCGACCAGGGAACTCGGAGCCAAGCAGGCACCTTGACAATGAAACAGCCGCCCTCTCCAATAACCTACTTCCCGCCATGCCCAACACCCTCCTCCCCGCGGCCCCCATCCTCTCCCACCCGCCGAAACCCTCCAAATCAAAATCACAACAACCACCCAACATCCCCCCTCCCATCACCGAAGAACCCTCAAACGAACCCCACCCCACCTCCTCATCCCACCGCCGCCCACCCCTCCGCTCCACCCACCACCCAACATCCCCGCTCCTCCGCTCTCTCTCCTTTGACAAAATCTCTACCCTCTCATCCTCCTCTGGCACAAAGAACCCGCTATCCCCAAGCGCAGAGAGTAGTGCGTCGTCTTCGAATGGAGGCATATTGGAACAAGCTTGGATGCTCAAGATGGCAATGGAGATAGCGAGGAAGGTGGGAGAAGAGAAGGAGCGCGCTTCTGCGCTGCCTACACCGCCGATGCCGAGGAGGAGGAGTGAGAAGAGGAGTGGTGGTGGGATGTGGGTGCAGCAGCAGGAGGAGGAAGGGGTGGGGGAGGCGCCGCCGGCGTATAGGGCGTGAGAGGAAAGAGGAAGGATGGGTAATGAGTTATGGATTATGATGGCGTTGTTGGTGGGTTCACTCGTTGGGAATGGGTATATACATATGGGCTGGGTTTTTGCTTTGCTAATCGTTATTGGTTGGGCGGACGGGTACTCAAAAGCGTGTAATCGAGCAGTGTAATCGGATAGACAGTTGAGTGGACGCGAGGTTGCGGATGTACATACTCCCGAAGCGGCAATATGAAATGAGACCCTTCCCGGCCTTTCTTCCTTGGCGAGGTGTTCATGGTCGCGTCGAATGCGACGATGAACAGGTCGCCAAGGAAGGGAGGCGGGGATGGGGGTTTAGGTTAATGGAATGGCGGATTTGATGGCATGGCTACCTATCTAGCGAAAAATGTTTGCTTGTGGTTGTATGTGTGTGGTCACTAGTCTAAACGGCACGAAATGAGAAATCACTGGTTTGGCGAAATTGAAGGTGTTTGTACATTGACATGGATATTGGAGCGCGGGCATACTTTTCAAGACCCTAGGGACGAGATAATGGTTATTTGCCTGAGTTGCATCACAAGCTCTAGTAATACCAGACAAATTCTTCACATTCGCACATAACGATCGAAGAAGTAGATAATTCATGTTGACATATTCATTCATCTTCATTCATTACATAGTCGCAGTGACTGTATCTATGCCCTCTCATATCCTATCCTATCCTATCCATGACCAGCAAGATTCATTCCAGACGACCAGAGCACATTTCGCGCCCGCGCCTTCAAACCGTATTTTGTCTCGTTGACACATGTGATCTATATGCCATCCCATCTCATCTCTTTACTTAAACCAAACCTAAAAAAAACGCCGTCGCCATGCATTCAAAATCCCAAAACTTTCTTCCCTAGATGAGCCGCTTACATGCTAAACACCACGCCCACAAGCACCGCCACCACCACCGCCGCCATACTACTCCGACTCCTCGATACCCCCGAAGTGATTTCCTGCAACTTCTCCTGCGACACCGGCGCCCTCCCGACAGGCCCCTGCACCCCATTCGCCGCATCCACACTCGCAATCGCAGGCCCGACATTGAAAAAATCCACCAGCACGAAGTTCGGCGCCTTGCCGTACGTGCCCGTGCACGTCTGCACCGCGTTCCCGAGCGACCCTGCGCCCGTCTGGGCGTTGGTGGTGTCGAGCGAATCCACGTCCGGCGTCTGTATACCGAACAGCTGCTCCGAGTACAGGAAGTGGTTCATGAGGAACATGCGGCCGGACTGGGCTGCTTGTTGCGGGGTCGCGAGGTCCGAGGGGCGGTCGGGGGTGCAGGAGAAGTTCTGCGGGGAGGTGTTTTCGAAGGGGTTTTCGAAGACGAAAGTGAATTCGTCGAGGAGATAGGGGAAATTTGGGTCGGGGTCGGAGAGAGAGGCGACGAAGGTTATTAGGCGGGTGCGGTTGGAGATGAGGGATTGGAGAGTGGGCCAGGTTTGCGGGATGGTGGAGGGGGAGGGGGGGGTGTAGGCGTGCTTGGAGGCGCCGGAGGAGACGAATTGAGCGCCGAGGTCGGAGGCGGAGGCGTCGTCGGAGTTGACGATGAGGACCGTCACGACTTCGTTTGGATTGCTGTCCATCCAGTTGGAAATGTTGCTTAGCCAGCTGGAGAGGGTGCCGGCGTCGAGGAGGTCGCAGGAGCTGTGGCAGAGGTGCCAGGCCTCGTCGCCGCTGGTGTTGTTCTGGCGGTGGACTTGGGCGGAGAGGAGGCGGACGCCCGCGTCGAGCTGGACAGTCGAGTCATAGTACTGGTTGCCGGACGTGGAAAAGGATGTCGACTCATCGCGGAGGAAGGGCGAGTCGTGGGCTCCGAGGTAGGTGATGTTGTTGTAGGGTCGGTTGCATAACGAGGGCGAGTTGTTGCATGCTGTTTGTGCGGATGCGGTAGAGAAGAGCAGGGGTAGTAGTGAGGCTGCTGATAGCAGTGTCTTGGTGAGCATATTGGGGGTGGGCTGCTGATGCAGCGAGATTGGCGTCTGAGTGGCTTTGTAGTTATTGCAAATGGAATAGCGAGAGTATTAGCAGTACCAATAAGCACTGTATGACGAGCAACTGGATAATGGACTCGGAAAGCGACGGTGTTGAGAACAGACGTGAACAGGGCAATGGGTAGGTGAAGAATAAGTAGTCAGACAAAAAGAGAAGGCGGTCGAGGCAACACAGGCTCAGCCTCTGACTTATTCATAGCATGGCAAAACGGCTGGGCGTATGGCTGGAGGCCATGCGGCAAAGGTGGAGCGGCGACGCGCAGCACAGCCCGGGGAGACGTATGCTCAGGTACACGGCGTCTCAGAATTCGTCAGCGCCACTCGGCAGGCTCGCGGGTGGCCGTTATGAAACCGGGCCCGTTTAATATCCAGTATGCCATGGCTTTTGCCGCTCGCAAACAGGCGGTTGGAGAGACATGGCGGATGTGTTTGCGCAAAGCCGGTGGGAGGGGAAGTGGTGCAGCGGTTGACGTGTGGACGAGGTTGAGGTGGCGGACACTTGGCCGGCAGCTCCAGTCCCGGCTGTGGAGGCGACGATCCTCAGCCCTATGAGGACCTCGTTAACGATGTCCGCCGGCGACTCCAGCACGCCGCCTCCAAGTTCCATCGTGCTACTCCGTACTAGTAAGACTGCTGAGCCCTCGCAACTCCCTTCCCATTAACGCAACCCTCATCCACGTCGTATTGATCACACCACGCCCGGCTCCCCTTCCTTCATATGACGTAGCCCTTCTTGGCCGCTGGAATCTCAGCTCCCCAGCCACCACCTCGCCCTCCTCCCCATAAATCCCTCCCCGTACCCGCAACAGCCTCCCTCATCAGGCCCACCTCGACGCGCACCATGTCAGCCGCACTCCCCACCGCGCCCGAACCCACCATACCCGATCCCAGCCCCGCATCCCTAACCCTCCGCCAACCCTCCTCCCCCCCAACATCCTCCCCCATCCAACCGCCCCCGCTCGCATGGTTCGAAGGGACGTGGAATGTGACGCACTCCTCGCTCCCGCTGTGGAAAAAGAATAAAAATGTGTCGATAACATACACGCGCATACCCGGTACCTCGCCGCCGCACATCGACGATCTGATACATTTTACTCCGAACGCGGGGACGAAATTGCGGAGTGTGCATGGGGTGGATAAGCCCTTCACGCCGGGGTCGGGGAGTATGGTAGAGGGGAAACAGGAAGGGGAGGGGGGGGGAGATGGCAAGGAAGAAAGAGCGAGTCTCGCGTACCAGTGGCGCGGCAAGGGGTGGTTGATGGTTGCGGCGAGTAAGTGGGAGGTGCTTGGGTACGGGGAGGAAGAAGGGACGGGGGTGGAGTGGGTTGTGACGTATTTCTTGAAGACTGTGTTTACGCCTGCGGGCGTGGATATCATGGTTAGGGGGGGAAGGTTGGGGAAGGGCATGGTGGAGAGGATTAAGAAGGGGGTGGAGGGGTTGGGGGGGGAGGTGGGGAGGCAGGTTGGGGGGTTGTTTGAGGTGGGGTTTGATTAGGATTGAGATGGGGATGTGTATATGTTGAGGGTAGGTAATGGTTGTAGTGCGTGTATATTATTCGAGATACCCCAGAGTCGCTTATATAGACTCGCATTGCAAAATAAACATTTTTATCCGATGAGCACGATCGAAAGCAAGCATTATCCACCCCATTGCTAAGTGCAAGTGTCTATGTACCGTGAATTCCCCATGACCGCACTGTGTTGGCAGCGGAGAGTACGCCGAACACTTGGAAATGTGCTAGCCAGATACTCCTAGAGAGAATGGGTATCTCGAGTCTGATCCACCGAACCATGAACGCCTCCAGCTGTCTCCCACGAACCGCAGTAATCCGCCATTTTCCCCCCGTAATTAATCCCGAAAACTCAGAAAGCCACTTTTCTCTGTAATCTGCGAACTCCCCTGTGATTCATCCCCAGTACCCAGACACTCACGACCCACTGTTTTTGTCCTCCGTAATCATCCCCAATGCCTCTGCACGATGTCCCTCCAGCCCGCGAAAATCTCGCAAGGAACCTCCCTCTGTAGCTCTCCAATCTTCTTGTACCACTCGCCATTAATCAACTGCTGCTCCTTGAGCCACCAATCATCCATCTTATTCGCTGACTTGAAGTCCAGGTCTCCCAGCTTGCTCTCGACCTTGACCACATTCTCGCCCTCATAATGAACCCGCACATAGAGCGAGCAGTCACGGAGCGTCATGGCAAGGCGCAGATCGCGGTCGAGCGACTCGTTGGTCGTGTCGACGGGAGGATATGTCCAGTGCGGCAGACCCGAGACTTCCTCACGGCGCATGATGCCGATGGGGTCGTGCTTGACTTGCAGGGTGCGGAGGTGCGCCAGGAGCTTGTTTCCCTGCTCGCCCGTCGAGAAGTAGGAGGTGATGGCGTCGATGATGTTGGCCTGGGTGGCCGATGGGACGGAAGAGGTTTCTGCGACCATGGTCGCGGCCACTTTGTTTTGGACCCAAGGCTTTATGAGGGCTGCGTTGCCGCTAGCCAAGCGGAGTGGGCAGATGTAGGCCTCAGTCTTCGACTCGCCGTTGCTGACGTTGAGGGACTGCATGGCGCAGGTGCGGCAGCGCAGTGCGTTGCGGATGGCGCTTGCGGATTGAGCCAGCCATTTTGGCTTTATCTCGATGGTCAAGGCGGATCCGGGGATGGATGACATGTTGTCGATAATGAGGGCGAGCTGGTTCCCCCCGATCTTGGGGATCCAGCCTTTGAAGCGGCGAGGGTTGACTATGGCATGTTCTGCGATGCTTTTATTGAGCTGATTTACCATGAGAGGCTCAATCTCGGTCAACTCCGGATGAAGGAGGTGCTCGTCGAAATCCTCAAATAGCGGCTTGATATCCGCGTAGTAGCTGTCAATAATGGATTTGCAGTCGGGGGTGTTTGGTGCCCCCTTGCTGAACCTCAGCACCTTATTGCGGAACTGTTGGCCAGATAGTATGACGTCGGATCCATTGTGGGCGGTGATGACGAAGTTTGTGCCAACAGAATCGTCTGTCCATGGGCGGACAGTGAAGACGGCGTTGGCAGCCCCTTCTGCTAGGAAATCCAATGCAAAGCTAAATGGCGAGGGTTCAGTTGGGTCCCGTTGGTGCTCTTTGGCGAACGCGCGAACTTGCCGACACCAGTAGAGGTTTTGGGCCGCTCTGTGGACCGTAGGGGTTTGCGACTCTGTCGATCCTTCCATGTCTTCGGTATCTTCTGCTGACATGGAGATGGTGGTGTCGTTCTTGAAGGTTGTGGTGGGAGTATGTGGAATAAGTTGGGGGGATTCTTGGGTCATTGTGGCCATATAATGCCCCAGGACTGGAGCCTTCACTTTCACCTTCAGACGCGCCCTCTCTTAATGATCCAGTCGAGGTGACAACTTGTGACTACACGATCCCCTTCACCTGGACGAGGTGATAGCGCGACCCGCCCGTCTTCCCCCTGCACGTGAGGGCTGGAAGGCCTTGCCGCTATGGCGCGATTGTGCGGAAAAGTCGGAGAATAGCGCCGGAGCGAATCGGTCTTCGAGGGTTTTGACGGCTTCGAGCAGCTTGGTACAGTGAAATGTCTGCGGACCCAGGACTCTCTTGCTCTCCACGACGGACTGGAGACGTGTTGCCATGTAACGATCAAACGGCGGTAGCGGAACGGCCCTCTACACGACGAGTCAACGAACGGCCTCCTCGACGCGATTCGAGGCGCCGACTCAAACCACCTGACAACAGACACCCAGCGAGACGAGAAGGAGAAGTGTGCATTGTCGATTCAACAAGCGGGCCGAGCTCTTATTATAAGCTCACGGTTCGCGCAGGACGGACGACGGAAGGCGTTCTGTCAGGGCGAAGCGATCAGGCGCATTTCTAGCGTCGCCGCCTCCCGGCCAATCACGTCGGCGGACGCGGCGGAGGCTGAGTCTGGACGCTCACGGCGGGTCATTTCAACAGAATCAGAGAAAATGTCTGCTCGTGTTTCATTGTGGCGTCTAGGATTGCTCGCCCTAACCAGCGCGACATGTCGATGACGTGAGCGACTTGTACCAGCCTCGACGAAAGCGCCATATCCTGCGCCCCTATAAGGCTACTTGTATGCAAGCCTGGGAGATTCCTGGTAATTTAAATACACCTCTCAACGCCACTCTACCATGGGTATAATCAAAAGTACATCACGACCCGAATCCAATCTCATAACCAAGCATCACTTCGGTCGTCGCTCCCTCCCAGCCCCTGTTGCCGCCCGTCGAGATCATATAGTTGCACGTAGGATCAATATAAAGCTGCGAAATAACGCCCGTTCGATGGCCCGGGACGATGAGGTATGGCACGGCAGCGTACTTAGTGCCGCCGTCCTCGCGAAGGTCATACAAGCGGAGAATATCATATGATGCGCTTGGAGGGTCAGCGCAGTAAGGCAAAGGAACATCAGACACTCACCAAATCAAATGTCGAGCGTTTGGCATCGCTCGCACAGCGCTGACGGCGCCGCTGACGCCTGGCAGCTTGAATGTGCGCCTGGGTTCTCGGAGACCCTTGTGCAGGCTGTACTCATCTACCGTTCCATTTCTTCGTCCGGCATAGATGAAGTTGCCGTCTGGTGACCAACACGCGCTCATGCACCAACGCGGCGTAGCCCGAGGCGGGACAATTCTGGCTATTGGATTCGGTTGCCGCCGGTCCCAGATACGTAGAGTGCCGTCTATCGAGGCGTCTGCAAACGTCGTCTCGGATGACATTGGCTGCTCGGCTTGAGCAGTGACGCCGTTCGCATTCGATGGTCCATCCTCGGAGTGCGGCAGCCCATTGGCAGTAGCGCTTGGTTGACTGCCACTCGCTCCTTTCGCTGATGCGTCCGGTTCAACGGCTGGTAGTAGTTCGGTCTGCAGCTCAGCCTTTGCTTCCGCCTCTGGAGCTTGTACCGGCCCTCCAGCATCAATCATATCCATGTCGCCTTGGGCGTCCTCATCGACCTGTTGTAGTCCATTGGCTATGGCCCGAGAGAACTCATCCTCTTCATCGTCTCCAAAAGGAGCAAGCGCGGAAGGACCTCCCGAAGGGTCTTTGTCGTCTCCAAACAGCGAATCCTTGTCTCCAAAGAGTGAGTCCTCGGGAGAGCCTGGTGCATCCTCGTTGTCATTGTCTTCTTTTCGCTGTGTTGGACGTGCGGTCGTGCTCATTCCGTTGGAGAGGCCGTTTGCTGATGGACGAGACTCATTGTTGGAAGAGAAGGTTCCATTTGGGAGTGGCATCGTCTCGGTGTCCTGTGGGATGGGCAGCGTAGATAGTGGCCTCTGCTCAATAGCAGCTATTTGGGTACCGCTCGTCTCAAAGCGTCTCTTTACCTGGCCAGTGTTCAAATCCCAATCATTAATGGTCTTGTCCCAACTCCCGGAGAGCACAGACTTTTCGTCTTGAGCCAAAGTCAGCACAGACACGGCTGATGTATGCGACCGGAGAGTTGTGATGCGCGAGCCTTCTTGGTGCCGCACAGACTGCAGGTTGATGCCGCCATGTTCCAGTCCTGACATCAACCACAACGACTGGTGCTGCACTGCGAGGGCGTATACGGGCGACAGGGCGTTCGCGTCATCGGAAAGCGCCCTGTCTAATAATTTGTCAGTACCGCGAGCAATGACTGGAACGCCGCCTTACCAGGGTCCTCGTTCTCCCAGTAGCTCATGAGCACGCCGGCTTTGGTCACACTGTCCACAAAGGGGTGTCGCTGAGCGACGGTGAGTGCCAGCTTCCCATTGACAGTATCCACCCAGTTGTATTTCCTTATATAACCGTCCGAGCCACCGCTAAACACCCAGCGCATGTCCGGAGTGGCGGTGATGGTGTTGATTGAGGTGCTGTGGGGAGCGGCAATCGTGGGGAGGATATCGTACACATTGGCCGTGAGCGCTTCAGGCCGCACACTTGGCCGAAATGGCAAGCCGCCGCCGATGGCTGTCGCAGCGCGTGGGGATGGCGAGGTCAAGGTCACGGTCGGATTTGTGCTGGTTCTCGAGGGTGCGGGGACGCCGTTTGGAAGATTGCTTCTGGGTCGCTGAGACGGGCTTTCGGCTTCCTCTTGCTCGTCATCGTCATTGTCTCCATCTGCATCTCCGTCATCCTCCTCGTCTTCGCCTTCGGCATCGTCATCGGCCTCCTCTGGCTCGCCCCCGGCGTCCTCGACATCCTCCATTGCTTCGTCTCCGTCATTCTCCGAGCTTGTGCCTGGCGATACTGGGCTCATCGTCAGTCAAGACACTGTGGCAGCGTATTAGAGCTACGCACCAGCCCCGTTGTCTTCGTCGTCGTCGAAATTCATGCTGGGTCCATCTATCCAACGAGTGGAAGCACCACGACGAGTTTCTCTTGCCGCGTGATAATCCTGGCTAGCTGATGCTGCGAGATAAGAGCAGGGGTCCAACTAAAAGCTGCAGGTGAGTTCGCGCGCCTGTCAAGTCCCAGAAGAGCGTGTGCGTCGCAAGGAGGATGGGAATGAGGCTCCACTTGGCACAAGCCGTCGATCGCGGAGGACGTGCGGGCTGAGTGGACGGGCCGTCGTGCGACCACGCCGCTAGAGCCAAGCGTGGAGTACATCGCACCGCAGCTCAACTTGGGCAAACCGCGTCTCAGGCAACCTTGTTTTCACACAGACGTAGCTGGTGCAAAGTATATGGAAATGTCTTCACCTTTGGAACATATTGTCTGGTGTTTCAAGAGCTTGCACAAGTCGATACCGTCCAGTCCGTCCCCGCGCAAATATAAAAGCCACATGCCTCTCTGGGGAATAGGCACGAGTTCTGTGCGCCTGGACCAGCAATGGGATTGTTACAGGTCACTTGGGAGGCCTTTGTCATCAACTGTTTTCCTGCAGTCGAACAGCTAGCAAACGGCCAACAAGCGCTCGCCTGCGTCAAGCCAAGAGTGAGGTTGCTCTCAACCTCACCAAAGACCGAATGTCTCAAAGGAGTCACAAGTAAGAAGAACAGATCAGTCTTTCGTCCAAGCTCACTTCCTCATCCCATCTTGTCGTCTTGCCCTGTCTTCTACCCAAGCTGGCGTTCACCCCGCGCTTGCGACTACATCTAAGCCTGCGCCGTTTGCACATGCTCGCAAGCTGCAATCTCAAGTACTTCTTCTGGTCACGGCGCTCCGTTGCCCTTGCATTCACCGCACCTTGATGCCACGTTTGCCTCGGTGTGAGATCAGGTGACGACGCTCCGCGCCTTCCCTCTAGGTTCGACGCGCCGTTGCTACCTAACTCGACGCTCACCTAACGCCATCACCCACCGCCTTCGCCCACATAAGCTTATACCAATCTCCCAGCCTCTCTACACCACCAACGCCGCCACCATTTGTTGCACAACCAGACCAATTTGATTACCCTCAATCTGATCGAACTCATGCCTAGAGGCCAAGGGCGAGGGCGAGGGCGAGGGCGAGGGCGCCGCGACTGGGGGCGAGACTCACAGAATGAACGCCATCGTCGAAGCATGCAGTCTGGTTTGCTCGGAGAAATGAACGCTCACCTACCTGAGCGCTTCGCTGGAAACTTCTCCCCGCCTGGCAACATCAACACCCATCAAGACGCCGGCTTCATTCCCGTGTCCGTATCCAAGCCGCCCGTTAACAAGGATATTCGTGAGTACTACGAGGAGCCAAGGAATATATCTACAAGTCTATGGATGAACAAGCCGGAAATTCCCGCGGCCTCGGAGATCCTGAAGGGCTTTTGCGGTCCCCCTGGTACGATGGAAGAGACGATATTCGATACTGGTGATGAGTTGCTGCCTAACAAAGCTACGGGGGCATACGAGACAAACGAGGATTACTTGAGTACACAGTACCGGCTTCTTCGTGAGGACTCCCTACGCCCGCTGCGTAAGGCTGTCGACGCAGTTCGTGCAGCTCCCTGGCAGGATGAAGCCGAATATCCCAACAATGCAAATGTTGGCCTATACGAACCTGTTGCCATCACGTCTCTCGTTTTCTCCAATCGGGGCCTCGCAACTCGCGTCGCCTTCTCGCTTTCGCGTATCAAGAAACACGTTCGTTGGGACCAGTCAAAACGTCTCATCACTGGAACACTCGTCGCCCTATCTCCGATCGAAGACCGCTTCCAATCTATATGCGTGCTTGCTACCATTGGAGCTAGGCCGTTGTCCGCACTCGACCAAACCCCTCCTGAAATTGACTTGTTCATTGCGAGGCCAGAAGATCATGAAATTGATCCTATGAGAAAGTGGATAATGGTCGAGAGCAAATCAAGCTTTTTTGAGGCGAGTCGACACACGCTTTTGGCTCTTCAGCATATGATGCGGGAACCGTTTCCGCTGTCCGAACATCTCGTCAAGGCGAAACAAGCAGTCGACCCACCGCTGCGTCTGCAGCAGAACCCGTTCATGGATATGAGCGCTGTTGTTCCCATGGAAGACAGCGATGCATCTGACAATATCAACGTCCTGCGAGGGTGGCCATCCTCCCACATTCTTGACGAGTCGCAGTCCAAGGCAATGAAGAGGATTCTCACTAAGCGATTCTCCATTGTCCAGGGACCTCCTGGGACGGGCAAAACATACGTGTCCGTCATTTCACTAAAAGTCCTCTTCGCAAACATGGACCGTCACGACCCCCCAATCATCGTTACCTGTCAGACAAACCATGCGCTGGACCAGCTACTCCTCCATGTAGCAGAGTTTGAGACCAACTTCATTCGACTCGGCGGGCGTTCAAAGGATAAGGACAAGATAAAAAAGCGGACGCTCTTCGAAGTTCGCTCGAATATGTCTCAATCATCATCATCAGGGAGCTTCAAGTCTCGAGCAACAATTGAGATTAAGAAGCTTACCACTATAATGCGGGACCTACTCCTACCACTGGAAGCGAGCAGGCCA
Source organism: Polyplosphaeria fusca (assembly GCA_010093805.1). Taxonomy (NCBI): domain Eukaryota; kingdom Fungi; phylum Ascomycota; class Dothideomycetes; order Pleosporales; family Tetraplosphaeriaceae; genus Polyplosphaeria; species Polyplosphaeria fusca. The sequence goes on along the minus strand of ML996338.1, from coordinate 7,721 downwards.
CCCATCGATCACCGAGTTCTCGTTACCCTTGGTTTGATCGACGAAGAACAGGCTGGTTCCCTTGAGATGGATCAGTGTGTCATGGGTATCTCGGCCAATGAGCCTGGTGTTCATATGGAGCAGTGGCTTGGCAGGTGTCTTACCCCATGTTCTCGCCCATTTGAAGAGGAGGATTTTGGTATGGAGTTTGAAGAAGAAGACTTTGAGCTCGAACAACTGAAGGAGCTGGAGGCGGAGGCTGTAGCTCAAGATGATGAGGACTTCGAGACTCTACGCGGACCTGTCACTATCCTAAGGGATAATCAAACTGGGAAGATGGGGTGTGGTAGCTTGTTGAAGACGGACGACCAGATCCGGGGCCTTCTTCAGAACACGCCTGATCTGACGACCATCCCCCCGGCTGATCGAGGAGTGATTTATAGGTACTTCCAGCGCCAGACGAAGAAATTGCTACTAGTCGAACTACGAAAACACATACAAAAGTACCAGCAGGCAGTGCTCCAGCGTAAGATTGGTCAATGGGAGCAAGATGCGAACATTCTCAAGAGCCAGCGCATTATTGGCATGACAACTACAGGGTTAAGCAAATATCGCGCCTTGATTGCTAGCCTGCGACCGAAGATCATTTTGGTGGAAGAGGCCGCCGAGACACTGGAAGCGCCCGTCACTGTAGCCTGTCTTCCTACCCTGGAGCAACTGATACTTGTTGGTGATTATCAGCAACTTCGGCCCCACTGTCAGCTTCGTGAGCTCGAGGACGAGCCGTACCACTTTAACCTCTCGCTCTTTGAGCGAATGGTTCTCAACAAGGTTGAGTTTGACTGCCTAACCGAACAACGCCGCATGATCCCAGAGATTCGGCGTCTTCTGGAGCCGATATATGGGAACGTTCTACAGGACCACCAAAGTGTGATGAACTCCAGCAATCGACCAGATGTCGAAGGAATGGGTGGTTGTAACTCATATTTCTGGACTCATGAGCACTTGGAGTCCAAAGATGTCAATATGTCAGTGTTAAATGAAAAAGAGGCAGACATGGTGGTCCGGTTCTTCGATTATCTCATACTCAATGGCGTCGAACCAGCCAAAGTAACAATTTTGACATTCTATCATGGGCAGCGCAAGGCTATCATCAGGCGCATCCGGAGTCATGCTAATCTATCGAACCACGCCGCCAAAATTGTCACCGTGGACTCGTACCAAGGAGAGGAAAACGACATCGTTTTGCTGTCACTGGTTCGCAGCAACACACGCTACCAGATTGGTTTTCTGAGCGTCGACAACCGTGTATGTGTTGCGCTGTCACGCGCCAAGCGTGGTTTCTACATATTCGGAAACGCCGAGATGCTGGCTGCTCAGAGCGAGACGTGGGCGCAAGTTATCACCATCTTACACGGCAAGAAGAACAAGAACAAGAACAAGAACAAGACGACCGCAGATGGAACGCGACGCGTGGGCTACCAACTTCCGTTGGAATGCCGCAATCATGGAAACAAATCATGGATTCAAGATCTAAATGACTGGGACTATACCAACGGTGGTTGTGACGAGGTCTGCCGATGCAAATTGCCGTGCGGGCACACTTGCATGCTTCGCTGCCATCCATTCGACAATACGCAGATCAACTGCACTCAGAAGTGTCTAAAGCGGCTCGATTGCGGTCATCAATGCTCTGCCATCTGCTGCGATCCGTGCAAATGCCAATATTGCAAGCGGCCCAGCGGAACCCGATCCCTACTTAAGCCAGGTGCCGCAGGGGGGGTCCTTAATCGAGCCGTCCGCCAGCTTGAAGCACCTCCACCTGTGGCTCCCGTGGTTCCGGTACATTGGCATGAGTACGCAAACGGCGGCCATGAGAAAGATGATGCGGAGTTTATGAACAAGATGAAAGAGCAACAGCAACCGATCAAGCTTGTCGACGCCAGCACCTCGCCCGTAAAGAAAGGCCACTCGCAGAATACGGCACTTCTCCTTGACATGGAAAATGACCGTCCTGCGACGGGTGTTCGCTTCAAAACGGTGCATACGTATGCTGCTGCGGCTGCTGCCAAGGGAAAGGACAAGCAAGAGAATGGGATTCCCAACCTGATGGATTAAGTGGAAGGTTCAGGATGGATGTGCGCACGATATTTCGCTTCTTACACTTGCGCGGCGCTGCTCCGGTGGGTGCCATCGTGTGTGGGATCGAGATTATCGACGGGTAGATGATGACTTCGTTCATGGAATGACTTGTATTTGAAAGGCGAACGGGCTTTAGTTCTTGGTTCCCGAGAGTCCGAGATTACTTTGACGTGGTCAAGCCTTGCAGCTCATGCACCGTGCGACCCTGACAAAATATGCGTCGGATTAGGTACTCTCTCTCAATACTATTTGAAGCGCATTCCCTCTTCCAACACCCCCTCGCACCGTGACCCACTCACCCCAGCGCCGCCGTTTTCTCCTCCCCACACGCAATCCACAACCTCGCCGCCCACAAACAAACCACCAACTCCCTCCACACCTGATCCAGCTCCGGCAACACTTCAACCGTCATCACTACCTCCCCCCCCACCCCCTCCCTCACAACCTCCCTCGCCACCACCCTGCCCTCCTTATCCCTCCACTCCCCCTCTCCCTCCCCCCTCCCAGTCCCCTTCCCCCTCCTAACCTTCAACACCTCCACCCCCCTCCCACTCCTTCCAACCACATGTCTAACCCTCCAGTTCCTCACCCCAAACTTCATCCACACCACGCCCTGCACACACCCTCTCCGTAATCCCCGCATCTGAACTTCGTCGCTTACGCCAGGCGTGCGACTGACTTCGTACAGTGTGTCTGAGCGATCGAAGGGTAGGAGGTGGGGGTCGGGGTGGGAGATGTCGCGTGGGCGCAGGCGGCGCAGGCGGAAGGTGGGGGTGCGGGTAAGGAGCGAGGGGGAGATGTGGTAGAGGGGGGGGCCGGAGAGGGCGTGGATGAAGGGGGTGGTGGGGGTTAGGGAGAAGGTTGTTGGTGCTGGGGGGGTTGTGGATGGGGGGAGGGAGGCGTAGGGGGGTGGAGGGGCGTCAATTGTGTTGGCTGCTTGAGAGGACGAGGAGGAGGGAGGTTGGGGCGGGAGGAGCGGAGGGTACTGGCTGGATTCGGCGTAGGTGGGGATTGGGTCGTCGGGGGTTGGTGGGCGCTTTGCGGAGGACATGGTGGTGGTGTTGGTGCTGTGTAGGATCTCGAGGGTGTAGGGTGTAGGTGGAGATGGAAGTCGATTTCAAGTCAGCTCACGATACGGCTGAAGCGGTCGGATTAAAGTGAGAAGGGGAGATAGCACAGCCATTTTGTGTCCTGGAGATGGCGTGCTGTGCACTTAAGACATTGGCGTGCCGACGGGGTGGAGCTTGGGGAGCTTGGCCTTGGTCGTCCAGTGGATGAACGCGGCCAAGATCTCGGGCCTACCGCTTTGCCTGGAGCCGCCCGAATGTCGGAGACACGAGTCAAGAAGACCTGGACAGAATAACATGCTAGATCAGGCATGATTCCTACCTCTCGAGAAGAAAGTATTAAGTAGCTTGGGCTCGGTATATGCACGCCACGGTGATGAATCCAGAGTCCTCTACTACCGGTAAGCTCTAAGTGTTTCCCACCTTGGCTATTGCCTATGTGAAATTTGCAAAGGGCAGGTTTTTTGTGGTCTTTTGATCAGTTTCATTTTATTAGAAAGAGTATAGTTTGGCTGGGCTGGAGAGTGGAAGTTGTCGAGGCCGACAGTGAGTGGCGGGGCATTTAACGCTAAGCCTAATAGACACGGTAAATAACCTAGCGCCACAATTTTCGGGAGCGGAAATTTTGTCTCGCAGCTTTCTTAGACCCAAGATACACCCACCCGCCCACTACCCCAACGATGCCTTCCACAAAGCGCAAATTGAACGACGACGATGTTCCCACTCCAGTCAACGAATCCTCCGCAGAAGCGACGTTCGACTCGTTCGGCCTCGAGCCTCGCTTGCTGAGGGGCATCCGCGACCAAAAGTTCGCGGGTCCAACCCTCGTGCAGACCAAGACGATACCTCTGGCCTTGGAAGGTCGGGATATAGTTGCACGCTCTGGAACCGGCACTGGAAAGACTCTGGCGTACTTGGCTCCGATCATCAATTCTGCGATCCGACGGCAGGGAAAGCATACCTCGTCCCTCATTCTCGTACCCACGCGTGAGCTGGCAACACAGATCCAGAGAGTTGCCTTGTCACTAGCTGCACACTGCGCTCAGGATGTTCGAGTCCAGAACATATCGGGCAAAGAAGGCCTAGACGTGCAGAGGGCCATGCTGGCAGATCTACCAGATATCGTCATCTCAACTCCAGGACGGGCCAGCGTGAACATCAACAATGGCGCTCTCTCGCTCAAAGACTTGGTGCATCTGGTTGTTGACGAAGCTGATCTGACGCTGGGCTACGGGCATCTAGAAGACCTCCAGAACATTTCAAAAAGTTTACCCAAGGGTGTGCAGATCTTGTAGGGCTTGCCGCGACAGCTGCTTGATCAGTCACTAACATATGCTAGCCTCATGAGCGCAACCCTCAATACCGAGATCGATACCTTGCAAGGCATTTTCTGCCAGAACCCCGTTCGGCTCGAGCTTGACGATTTGGAAAAGAATGCGCAATTGGTCAAACAATACATGATACCATGCGACGCAGATGAAAAATTCTTGCTCGCAATGGCGATGTTCTTGTTGAAGCTTATAAAGGGCAAGACGATCATATTTGTTGGTGACGTTGACCGGTCCTACCGGGTCAAGCTGTTTCTGGAGCAATTCGGCATCAAGAGCTGTGTGCTAAACTCTGAGCTACCTCTCCAGACCCGGTTACATGTGGTTCAACAATTCAATCGAGGCATCTACGACATCTTGATCGCCTCGGATGAAATGGAAGTCTTAGGTGCTAAGAACACTGACAGCGACAAGCCCGTGAAGAAGAAGTCGAAGAAATACTCCAACGACTCCGGCGTGTCGCGCGGCATCGATTTCCTCAACGTCTCATGCGTCCTCAACTTCGACCTTCCCTCTTCCTACAAATCGTACTTTCACCGTATCGGCAGAACTGCTCGAGCTGGCAAGTCAGGAACAGCGATATCGTTCTTCGTCCCCAAAGAGAAATACAAGAAACACAAACCCACCGCGTTTGAGGGCAGCGAGAACGACGAGGAGGTCTTGCGCAAGATCAATAAACACCAAAAGGACGGTCAGCATACGGAAGACTTTGCCTTTGACATGAAGAAGCTCGATCCCTTCCGCTACCGTTTCGCAGATGCCCTGCGCGCTGTCACCCGCATCGCGGTCCGCGAAGCTCGCATTCGCGAATTGCGCCAGGAACTCCTCAAGTCGGAGAAGCTCTCGCGATACTTTGAGGAGAACCCCGAGGCGCTGTCGTCCATCAAGCACGATCACAACCTGACGCATGCAGCTCGTATACAAAGTCATTTGAAACACGTTCCAGACTATCTACTGCCGGGTGGCAAGTTACCTGCAGGGGACATTGGGTTCGTGGGACTGGAGAAAGATAAGAGGGATACCGGGAAAAAATTCAAGAGAAAAGGGAAGAAGGTGTTTAGGAAGGGGAAAGTGGATCCGTTGAAGACTTTCAATGCACAGGGTCGGGGGAAGAAGTAGGCTGTCATTGGAGGTGCAATGGTCAGATCAAACCACTGCGACGGCTGTCTGGCGAACGAAAATCGTCGATCCAGCCTGGTGGCAGTCTTTGGCTGTATAGGCTACTGCAGCCGATACGACGCGGGCTAGTGGCGAGAATGTCGGAAGGCTGTTCGTCAACGGCAACTGGGCAGCCCGATTTGCCGTCGTCCATATCGCTCACCGGTGACCGGTGAAGAAACATACCGGTGAAGAAACATACATCATCTTATTCATTATTGCTTTTCGCCAAATACCGTGGAAACGTGTTCGCATCTTATAAGTTCTCACCACCTGTCCAATTTATTACTAGACTTACTTTATTGCAAGGATGGAGTTCACACCAGACGAAAAGGCGGAGCTCAGAAGACTTTGCCGAGTTTGCAGGACGATCTTCGCGGGCAAAGCCAAGGCAGGTCCATTCACTAATTCATACTGGCATCATCAAGACTATGATTCGCTCAAATTTTCTCGCGGTGATTGCAGGCTTTGTTTTGAAATATTTGCTGAAGGTCGTTTCGAGTTCGTGGCGGCAAACATTGACATTGTAATTGTTTGCGTTGCTGGCACAACATCAGAATCTCATTCGGGTCGACCTTTTCACCAGGTCCAATTTGAGATCTACACTGCGCAAGAGCAAGCCACTGAAGAGGACCAATATGTATTTGGAGCTCTAGGTTTACAAAGAGCGCGGCGCATAGCCCATTGCGGAACCGACTATCTCCAAAGCGTTGTTATTTGTTTTGAAATGCAAAAGATAGCCAGTAAGTCCGATAACCTGACTTCACTTTCACAGCATGCCCCGATTCATTCTGACTTCAATATCAGCCTTCTCACCACAGAGATGTAGAGATGATATAGGGCACCGATCGAGCAGTCAGGTCAGTATTGATCAAGTCAAGAGTTGGTATCAGCGATGTCAAAGTCACACAAAGTGCGCCAATTCAATGGGATGCCCAACTTTGCTCCCAGATCGCGTCTTAGACATTGAGAAGAAGGGTGACAGCAAGACTATTCGACTTCATATTCGGGATCGAAGCGAGATTCGCCATTCGCCCTTCATCGCACTTAGCTATTGCTGGGGTGACAAAGACTCTATTAAACTTACAAGAGACACAGAAGCTAGCCTCCAATCTGGAGTTTCTGCGCAAAGCCTCCCAAGAACATTTCGCAACGCTATTGCATTAGCTAGAGACCTCCGCTTTCGCTTCTTGTGGATCGATTCATTGTGCATTTTCCAAGACTCGGTGGTCGATTGGCAAAAGCAGGCAGACTTAATGGGTGGAATATACAAAAGGAGCTCGCTATGTGTGGCTGCGACATCCGCTGAGGACTGTCATGAGGGATTGTTCTTTGAAAGGGATGCGTATATGTTGCAACCAATCCGAGCGTACACACAATGGCCATTCCATGACGAATCAGTGCCGAAGGCTTGGTACAATTGCTTTCTTCAAGCTCCATACAACAACAATATCATGGGGTCTCATTTAAACACGCGTGGCTGGGTAGTACAGGAGCGGTTACTCCCGTCCAGGGTTCTTCATTGTTCGAAGAAGGAGCTTGTTTGGGAATGTAACGAAATGATTGCATCCGAAACTTTCCCACAAGGCATCACTGCAGTCTGGGATCACCGACCCGCCGACCGGTTACTCCAACTATTGTCTTCGAATGCACGCGGCCCGGGAGAGGCTGACGCTCACGATGGCTGGTCAGTGTTCTCAAAAGGTAGTACTCCCTCCCTATGGGAGGGTACCCGGGAGTCCCGGGAGTCCCGCCAAGGATTGTGCCCCGCGCTGATTAATTTTTATGGGGCTGTCATGGTACGTAGCTTACGCACCAGCTCAACGTCCAATATCAAATCGTCAGCAGGCCACCATTGCCCAGGTAGGTATGAGAGGAAATTAATACTACAACATCATAAGTTTAAGTACAATAAATTATACTACATTACAAAACTACTAATTCATCAAGACATTAATGAGTAAGGGTCAGTCTCTGTAATCAGTACAGGTCCTCCATGGAAGGTGTCCGGCGCATGTTCCTGAGTACTGAGCTGAGTACTGAGCTC